>ONZH01028749.1:0-52766 GCA_900303285.1 Rhinella marina
AGGCTACAGCTGTTTTTGTCCATTTTTCACATAAAAAAAAGCCTCATGCCGCATAAGAAGACAGGCCAATTAGTTGTCAGCTATCAAAAGACAGAGCCGGGCTTTCATCTTCAGCTGAGATGGCTACAAGTGGGCAAATGTCATGGAAACGTAACCTCCGGAAAACTTTCTGCTGCATTTGCTGAAAGTAAAAAAAAAAATAATAAAAAAAAAAAAAAAAAGAAAATTCTGATTTATCCGCTGAGAACAGATGAATTTGGTATTGTGCTCTCTGAATGCAACAAGGGGACACAATGAAATGAGTCTGTTTCATCTTTTTAATTGCAAACACCTGGTGCCTTACACAAAAAAAAAAAAAAAAAAAAAAAATTGTTGGGTTTGTGGACGGATGGGAAAAAAAAAAAAAAAAAAAAAACACTGTGCGCTTTGTGGTAACCCCTGAATGCTGTGCAACACTACAAACCTCTTGTCGCCCTTAGCAACTGATCATATGAAAAAAAAAAGTGATTTTTTTTTCCTGCAATGGAAGCCGACTTCTGATTGGTTGCAAAGGGCAACTGTAATAAATGAGATTGGATGACATAACAATTTGCCGTGGTCTGCGTGTAACCACCATGACATAGTGTAAGGCCTCATGCACACGACCGTATGTATTTTGCAGTCGCAAAAAAACGGATCCACAAAAAATACGGATGACGTCCGTGGGCATTCCATATTTTGCGGAATGGAACAGCTGGCCCCTAGTAGAACAGTCCTATCCTTGTCCGTAATGCGGACAATAATAGGACACGTTCTATTAATTTGCGGAACAGTAATACGGACATACGGAAACGGAATGCACATGGAGTACCTTCCGTTTTTTCTTTTTGCGAACCCATTTGAAACGAATAGTTCTGCATACGGTCCGCAAAAAAAAAAAAAAAAAAAAAAAAAAAAGGAACGGATGCAGAAAGAAAATACATTTGTGTGCATGAGCCCTAAAGGAAGAGGCAAGAGATGTGCGCCCAGTATGGTATAACCCGCGCCAAATTATATTAAGCAGCGTCTGCCATCTTTATTAATATTAAAAAAAAAAATAATTGGCTTAAGGATCAGACTACAGACAGTGCTTGTTTGTAGTCTGTAGCCATGGAAACACACACAGTCATTCTAATCATCCGCTAAAATATTGCAAAGTTGCTTTATTTATTTATTTCTTTTTTTTTCTGGAACAATTAAAAACGTGACTACAAAAGTATACACGCCCTCTAAATGAACATTTTAAAACGGCCGGATAGAGCCCATATGCCCACAGCTGCTTGAAAACCCGGCAAGAAATGTAGTCGTTCCACATTCCTCATGTAAGAGTGAAGGATGGGGGGGGGAAAATTATTGGAGGAATGTGCCGTGTATCCGTCACAGGAGAAAAGAGAGGCCTCGTCATAAATATAGAAAATATACGGACGCCATATTTCATTCTGCCCTCTACGCGGACATGAGTTTTATTCCTGCAGCCTCAAAGTTTCACCTCAACTAAACCCTCAGCAGCAGCAACCCACCGCGGCCACATGGAAAATGGTCAAAAATACCAATAATTTGCTATTCAACGCAAGACAATGAGAAGGAAGAGGATGGCAGCAGGAGAGGCGAAGGGAAGATACTTCTTTCCAAGTTTTGGAAATCCAACTGGATGCTACATTTTAGCAAATACTACAACATGCTAAACGTCTAATGGAAACAGTCAACAAGCTTGTTGTCACATTCGCCTAAGGCTACTTTCACATTAGCGTTTTTAAATTCCGGTATTGAGTTCCGTCATAGGGGCTCAATACCGCAATAAAACGCTTCAGTTTTGTCCCCATTCATTGTCAATGGGGACAAAACTGAACTGAAGACAACGGAATGCTCCTGAAAGCATTCCGTTCCGTCTTCAGACCGAGAACAAACCGCAGCATGCATGCTGCGGTTTGCTCTCCGGTCCAGGCATCCGCACCAAGACGGATCCGGAATGACCCCCAATGCAAGTCAATGGGAATGGATCCGTTTGGTGTGGACACACCAGTAATCCGGATCTGTCCTCCATTGATTTCCAATGGGGGGTCATTCCGGATCCGTCTTACATACATAGATACATACATAGATACATACATACATACTCCAGGGACGCCGCCAGAACGTCTTCACGCGCCTCCTGCGCGCAGCTGATGACGATTTCCCCACAGCGCCCTCTGCTGGGCGCAGTGGGGAAATGTCATCAGCTGCGCGCAGGAGGCGCGCGTGAAGACGTTCTGCCGGCGTCCCTGGAGTATGTATGTATGTCTGTATGTTTGTATGTATGTCTGTATGGAGGAGGCGCGTGAAGACGTTCTGCCGGCGTCCCTGGAAGTATGTATGTATGTCTGTATGTTTGTATGTATGTCTGTATGGAGGAGGCGCGTGAAGACGTTCTGCCGGCGTCCCTGGAGTATGTGAGTATGTATGTATGTATGTCTGTCTGTATGTTTGTGTCTTGTTTCAATGTGTGTCATGTGTGGGGCCAGAGCGCTGCTCCGGCTCCACACATGTATAGCGTTAGCACGGATCCGTTGGCACCCTTTAGGTGCCGGATCCGTGCTAACGCTAGTGTGAAAGTAGCCTAACAGGTTATCCTATAACAATACAATGCTTTGGTGTGCGGCAGCCAAAATATTTACTGCTTTTCTCGTAGCAATTTGCATTAACTCTAGATTCCTATAAAAAGTGATCAGATAAATTGCAATTAATGGCAAAGTACTTTTTCCGTGAAAATTAACCTAAATCACAAAACCGTTTCCAGAGCATTTCAGCCACAATGTGACCTGATAATATTTCCTTGATCTTCTCCTTAGCTCAGGAGAAAGTGTTAACAAGGACGAGTATGTAGATAGTGACTCCACCAGCAGAATAGTGAGTGCAGCTCTGGAGTATAATACAAAACGTAACTCAGGATCAGTACAGGATAAGTAATGTATGTACACAGTGACTCCACTAGGAGAATAGTGAGTGCCGCTCTGGAGTATAATACAGGATGTAACTCAGGATCAGTACAGGATAAGTAATGTATGTACACAGTGACTGCACCAGCAGAATAGTGAGTGCAGCTCTGGAGTATAATACAGGATGTAACTCAGGATCAGTACATGGATAAGTAATGTATGTACACAGTGACTGCACCAGCAGAATAGTGAGTGCAGCTCTGGAGTGTGTTAGGATAATGATTCCAGGATGAAACTAGAAGTATGATTAAATGTTTTAATCTCTATGAATGCAGTTTATATAAATTGATATAACTTTAGCCCGATGACTCTGAATGCCCAGGGCATATTCAATCCTGGTCACACCCCACCAGCAGCCGACTGCGCTCAGGACTGGAAGCCTTTGTAGCAGCCATCAGATAATAACCTGCGCTCGTGAGGTGCCAGTCGGGTAATTGCACCTTTCAGACCGTCCAGTACCTGCCAGCAAACACTAAGCCGAGCCCTGGAGCTAATCAACCTGGGAGACTGGGCGAGGTGGACTGTCCCTGTAAGGACTGATACCATCAGGGAGACGGAGGGAAGCTCTTCTACTATTCTCATCCAAGTGGACGGTTGGTCTCAAAGACTACGGGTCTAACTGGTTTTCCAGATAATAAGCCCTTATTAGATCGCTAACAAACAGATCCGCCATGTTGGGATCCGGTACAAAAATGTCAGTGATCTAATTCATAGGCAAAAGGAATACATAGGAGGGCGCGAATATTTATGCAAAAGCCTGGAGAGGCCAAACAATTTTGTTACAACTTATTGTTCCCCCGGATTAAACAGAGGTTTCAATTGTCTCAGGGCACGTGATCGAATTCTTGGCACGTTCACTTCCTTGTCTGGGTGCTCGCCAGATGAGTGGGAGTACCAGGTTATCGGGTGCTTACACTTAGGGAACTTTTTCATTCACCCAAAAAAAAAAAAAAGTTCTTACGTGCAAACTACGTTCTCCGATCACATTTCCTGCACCAGTGGAGTCTACAATCCAAACTTCATGCAAAGGAATCGGGTCAGTGACTGCAAAGTGTTCATGTGAACCGGCACCAAACAATATGGGCTGCCGTATGGCACTCGGGGGGGTTATGTTCCTGGGTGGACGCTGTCATACTGGCCTCTTAAAGGGGCAGTTTCACCATGACTAACACAGAATATATCGATTTACTTAGGGTACCTGACCCCATACGAAATATTTCACAACGCCAAAATCATTGCAAAATCTGCACTATAAATTGACACTTTTTTAAAAATATTTTTCTGCAAGAAATTAGTAAAATTCCATGTACTTTGCTGCTACTGAGGATTTTGCGGCAGGAAACCCTCATCATCTTGGTCATGCAGGAGTCTATAACTGCAGTGGATTTCCGCCGCAGACGTGGAAGAGATTCTGCAGACAGATTTATTGCATTTCTTTTCCATCTTGGATTGGCTGCAGAATTCGCCTTACGCATCGCAAAGGGCGACGTCTGCAACGTAAATCAGCACGCTGAGCAGGCACATTTTTGCAATGCATGCAGGAGCTCTGCTAAACTCTCATCCACTTTAGGCCCCTTTCACGCGAGCGTGATTTCCGCGCTGGTGCGATGCGTGACGTGAACGCTGAATCCTGACCCATTCATTTCAATGGGTCTGTGTACATGAGCGTTTTTTTTTTTTTTTCACGCATCAGTTCTGCGTTCAGCATGTTCTATATTCTGTGTTTTTCACGCAGCCCCGGCCCCATAGAAGCGAATGGGGCTTCAGTGAAAAATACATTGTATCAAGAAGCAAGTGCGGGTACAATGCGTTCTTCACTGATGGTCGCTAAGAGATGTTGTTTGTAAACCTTCAGTTTTTTATCACGGGCGTGAAAAACGCATCAAAACGCATTGCACCCGCGCGGAAAAAACTGAACGTAATCGCAGACAAAACTGACTGAACTCGCTTGCAAAATGGTGCGAGTTTTCCTGAATGCATCCGGAGCTAATCCGTATTATTCGTAAGACGCCTTACTGCAAACCCTGCGTATCTCCTGCGCTCAAATCTGACGCAGAAAGGCCGCGGCGAGCACGTGCTGCTTGGTGACATGTAAGGCGTGATCGCCAGACTAGTATGAGGCCTCATCTAATTTCCGTTTTTCACTGATGTATGCTGTCCGCATTTTCCACGGACAGCACGCGCACCCATTGATTTTAATGTATCTGTTCACATTTCAGTATTTTTTTTAAATTAAAAAAAAAAAAAAAAAAAAATCACGGGGACATGCACTACTTTGATCCGTGATGCGGACCAAGCACGCCCATTGAAGTCTATGGGTCCATGAAAAATCACTGACACACATCCGTGTTGCATCCGTTTTTCACTGAAGACTGATAGGAGATTCTTTGGAAATTAATTTTCAGCTGAGCAACGTCAGCGAATTACGGATGACACACGGATGGTAAAAAACGGACCAACCACGGATCCTTCACGGATGAAGCACGTATGCTTTTTCACGGACGTTTTACAGACACGGAAATGTGGACGAGGCCTGAAGCAGGACCTGCAGGAGACATCACCCTCCATGCTCAGAAAACTAGTAAAGGGCTTCCTTTTAGAGGAGGAGAGGATGCGCTTTTTTTTTTTTGGGGGGGGAAACTTGGGGCCGTCTGGTCGCCCACTGGGTGATGGGTTTCCAAGCGCGACACGGACCTGCTTGCTCATGCAAAGCCTCAGCTGGTGGTGCGGAGAATGCAGAGTGTTAACAAATGCGGAGTCTTGTATAGCGGCCAATAACAATGTCGTGTGCATTCCCGAGTCGCCTCTTCTGCCCCCACAAGCCGCCCGGCTCCCACCATTATCCCCCATTCAGCCCTGAAACGTATACGTTTTTCCCCTCGTCACACACAAGTGAGAGCTCCGGAGCCGCCACAATGGCTCCCCGGCTCTTTCACAGGAACAAAGCATTCTTTCATTGGGACGGCGCGCCTATTAAACGCAACCTAATAAAGTGCACAACATCCAATGGGGGGGCGGGGTATTCAGTGCAAACCGGCTCATGGTGTCTACTGACGGGGGAGGAGGGGGCTACGGCGGAAACGGTGCTGCAACTTTTTATAATTCATCTTCTTGGAAAAAATGCAAGTCCTTGGGTCTTCCAATGGAGTGGTTATATCTGTTCACGGGAAAGCTGGGTGACGACCCTCCTTTGCCCAGACGGCATATCTGTCTTCCTTTGCAGCGATACATACCACTGCGCCACACCAATGCATTAGGCGGTGCATGCAAATACTGGGCATCGGTGATTTTCTGCCAGTTGCATAAGTATTCACACCCCGAATGTTATTACTTAGGCTTCATTCACACGTCCGTATTTTTGTTTTCCAGATTTTCGGTCCGTTTTTGGCGGATGCGTGTGTCCGCAAAAACCTTCCGTATTTTTACCAATTGTAAATCTGCATCCGTTCCGTTTTTCCGCAAAAAGAAAAGGGAATATATTAATAGGAAAAAAATATTAAAATCTCAGTGAAATCCCATGTATAACCTGACCAAATAACCTGCAAAGTAAAGAATGTGAGGGCGTGAATATTTATGCAAGCGACTGCTACACATCTAAAACCCCTTTACAGGCGAGATCTAACTTAATGATTAAACAGGGGCCACAATGTGATCGGCAGCTGACCGTGGCTCAGGTCTAAGCGCGGCCCCGGGCTCTGATGTGGTCGCCATTCACCGTGATTGCGAGGCGAGCCCTTTAATCATTGTGCAAAACAAAAAACCGGTCTCTACTACAAAAGCGGTGAGAACAAGCAGACCCCCCACCCTCCCCCAGCGAGGACGAGGAGGAAAAACACACCCGGCCCAGGGATCAGGTATAATTAGGAGTGATGGAAACCTACGCCATGATGACAACACATCTGGAGGACATTTGTCTGGAGAATGCGCTGTCGGCCATGTTGAGCGCGGCTTATGGGACTGGTCGAGATATGTTTACCCCTGAGAGGGCTCTGCTAGTACAGAGGGGAAGCCATGTAGGCATATAAAACATATATATATATATATATTCTTAAACTTCTACTCCCTGTAGACAGAGCAGAGTCTGCTGAGAAGCAACAAGGAAATTGCAGATATACGGGGGAACTCCACCTCACTGCTGTCATTACAGGGCATCTGTCAGCAGTTTTGTCCCTATGACACCGGCTGACCTGTTACATGTGCACTTGGCAGCTGAAGACATCTGTGTTGGTCCCATGTTCATATGTGCCCGCATTGCTGAGAAAAATGAAGTTTTACTATATGCAAATGAGCCTCTAGGAGCAACGGGGGCGTTACCATTACACCTAGAGAGCCTCAGCGATCTCTGCACTTTGACAGGACCAGGAGTGATGATGTTTACACTTCCTGGCTCCATCAAAGTGCAGAGTTGCCGAGAGAGCAGAGCCTCTAGGTGTAATGGTAACGCCCCCGTTGCTCCTAGAGGCTCATTTGCATATAATAAAACATCATTTTTCTCAGCAATGCGGACACATATGAACATGGGACCAACACAGATGTCTTCAGCTCCCAAGTGCACATGTAACAGATCAGCCAGTGTCATAGGGACAAAACTGCTGACAGATGCCCTTTAACATACCTCATGTCTGTAGGGCTAGCTTGAACATATTTAAAGGGAACTCCACCTTTATTTCTTGCATGTCGCCTTTGACATATCACATGTCTATAGGGATATCCCGAACGCTGCATATTTAAAGGTGAACTCCACTTTTATTTCTCACATGCCGCCACTAACATACCCAGTTTTTATCATTAAAGGAGAACTCCGCCTTTATTTCTGGCATGCCGCCATTAAAGGGGTCCTCTCACTTCAGTAAGTTGCATTTATCATGTAGAGAAAGTTAATACAAGCCATTTACTAATGTATTGTGATTCTCCATATTGCTTCCTTTGCTGGCTGGATTCATTTTTCCATCACATTATACGCTGCTCGTTTCCATAGTTACGACCAACTTGTAATCCATCAGTGGTGGTCGTGCTTGCACACTATAGGAAAAAGCACCAGCCTATGTGCGCTCCCATGGTCCCGGCCACCAGAGAGGCCGTTATTTTTTCCTATAGTGTGCAAGCACGACCACCACTGATGGATCGCAGGGTGGTCTGTAACCATGGAAACGAGCAGTGTATAATGTAATAGAAAAATGAATCCAGCCAGCAAAGGAAGCAATATGGAGAATGACAATACATTAGTAAGTGCCTTGTAGTAACTTTCTCTACATGATAAATGCCACTCGCTGAAGTGAGAGGACCCCTTTAACCTACTGCATGTCTATAGGGTTTGACCACATTTTGCATCGTTATTGCAGAACTCCACCTTTATTTCTGGCTAATGTACCCCGCATCCACAGGGCTAACTCAAACTTTGTATATCTAAAAGGGAACACCGTCTTTATTCCTGGAATGCCATCATAAACGTACCTCATGTCTATGTGCTAGCTTGAACTTTGCATATTTAAAGGGGACTCCACCTTTATTTCTTGCATGCCTCATGTTTACAGGGCTAGCCTAGATATTGCATAATTAAAGGGCGGCTTTTGTTTCCCTGGAGATAAGCGGCACCATTGGGGCATGCAGCCGCTTACCCCTTTTTTTAATTTGCGGGATATTAATACACGTTTATTTTACCGCAGGTTACGAACCGGACCCCGGCAATCGTTCCAAGCGTTCGGCTGATCCGGTTTTCGTCACCTTATCAGTCTGGTGTGACTGTGACACATTTGGATTTTGGGGCTGGTAATCCCCCCTGACGAGCCAGGATTTCTGAGCGGAGAAGGGAGCGAAGGAGGACAGATAATTACCCGCCAATCCACCTTGCCGCAGCGGCGCTGGCGCAACTTTTATCTACACAGGACAGCTGCACGCCGGCGTTTGAAGTGAAAATGTCACTCTCGGCTAATGCAGCCCGGCTTACATCACTAATGATGGCTCCCGCTTTGAAGACAGGGCTCAAAGACTAATTAAAAATTCTAATTCCGTCTCCTCAGCGTCGCTCGTTTGAACTGACTTTCCAGTTGGAGCCCATTCAAAAAAATACATACATATAGAATTTTATTTTTCAAAAAAAATCTTTTTCGTGGCATGAAACATAAAAATGTCCGAGCGGACTGAGAAAAAAAAAAAAAAAATGGCCGACAGTCTTTTGCTTTCACAGAGTCCCCTCCGGAGGGTGTTGTGTTTGGAGCGCGCCCAGCAGACGATCGTGCTGCACACATGAGGACTCCGGAGCAGGAATCGCACTGGATTATTAATAGGATGCCGACTATCTGCACAAGAAACAGCCCCGGCCGGGCACAATCGCTGGCATATCGGCCGGTAGGAAATACCGCACCGTGGTCTGCAATGATGGGAGGCTGTTTTTTTTTTTTGTTTGTTGGCAGGGGGCATCATTTATAGACAGTTTCTTGAAGTTTCCCAAATACAAAAACGGATACATATGTAGATACAATGCCAAATAATACTGCCAAACAATGCTAAGACTATGCTAACACTCAGTTCCAATTAATGCTGCCATATACTTTTTAACTAATACCTTCATACAGTATCCAAATAATTCTGCCATATGTCTACGTACCGCCATAGAGAATCCAAATAATGCGCCATATAATGTCCGCAATACAGTAAGCTAATACTGTCATATACTCCCTACAATCTATCATACAGTATTGAATACTGTCACACACTATCCAAATAATACCCCCATATACTCTCCAAATACCACCATACAGTATCCAAATAATATTGCCATACACTCTTTAAATACCGGAATACATTATCCAAATAATGCTGCCATATACTGTTTAAATAACACCGCAATACAGTAAGTTATACTGCCATACACTGCCTAAATACTATCATACAGTATTGAAAAACTACTGCCATATACTGTCCAAATAACACCACCATATACTTTAAATACCGCCATGCAGTATCCAAATAATGCCATATAACTCTCTAAATACTGCCATATAGTATCCAAATATTACGGTCATATTCTCCATATAATACCGCCATACAGTATCCAAATACTGTTGCCATATACTCTCTAAATAATACTGCCACACAGTATCCAATACTGCCATATACTCCTCTAAATACGCCCACACAGCATCCAAATAATACTGCCATAAGCCCCACACAAAATCCTATTTAATGGCCCAAAAAAAAAACTGCCATTCAGCGTCCAGAGAATACCATCATACAGTGCCTAAATGGCGAGTCCTTGGTGGTCTAGGGCAGCAAAGGTTACGGGAGCTGCAGGTGATAAGCACCTTTGCTGTGTTTGGTGTCCGAGCGCGCGCGTCCATCCTCCCTCACACGCTGTCGACGAAAATAAAAGTGGTTGCGGTCGTGAGTGTGCGCCCGGCTGGGTCCTTAGAATGGTTGTCGAATCTTGCTTTGCTTGTTCAGGCGGTCCAGCATATGGAGGGCAGAATTCCAGCGTGTTGGCACGTCGCAGATTAGCCGATGTTGGGGCAGACTGCGCTGTCTCTGGATCCTGAGCAGGGTGTTCCTTGCAGTGTAGGAGTAGCTGAAGTGTTTGCACACTCTGTGTGACATCCTCATAAGGTCTTGTAGTGCAGGAAATGATCTAAGAAACCTGTGCACTATGAGGTTTATCACATGTGCCATACAAGGTGTATGACTCAGCCCTCCCTGCTGCACTGCAGAGACAATGTCCCTCCCATTGTCTGCTACCACACTTCCCACCGTTAGTTGACGTGGGGTCAGCCATTGATCTACCTCCTCCCTGATGGTCCGGAGGAGCTCCTGCCCACTGTGTCTCCTTTCACCCAGGCTCACCAAATGGAGGACAGCCTGAGAGCGCCGGGCCTGACATCGGTGGTAAGACACCGGGGCAGGTTGGACTGCAGTAGAAGCAGCGGATGTTTGCAAGGTGGTGGAGGCAGAACTTCTGCTTCCCGCTGCTGGCCCCCTAAAGCACCGTGGAGGTGACAGTGGCAAGAATGGGCCAACTTCCTGATGGTCTTCTGGGAGGATGTTGACCCAATGGGCAGTAACAGACATGTACTGCCCTTGCCCATAATTTGAGGACCAGACATCAGCACTCAGGTGCACACTCTTGGACACCGAGAGTCCCAATGAGCCACCCACCTTTTTCTGCACATAACTGTGCAGTGATGGGACAGCTTTTCCAGAGATGTAGTGGCGGCTGGGGACTCGCCATCTGGGGTGCGCACACGCCATGAAATCCCTGAAAGGCTGGGAGTCCACGAGGTTGAAGGGCAGGGACTGAAGCACCAGCAGCTTAATCAGGTGTCCGGTCAGTTTCTGGGCCATGGGATGGCTGCTGGAATACACCTGACGTCTGCCCATGGACTCAGTCATGGATTGCTGCCTCTTTAGCGGTGTACATGGCAGTAACACTGTGCTGCTGCTGGCAACTGAGGCTGACGAGCCCTGAGTTCCAGTGAGAGGATGCTGCATGATGGGATCTGCAGTGTATGGTGCATCCTGACAGGAGGTGGTATTGGGGTCATGGTTCTTCCATGCCTGTTGGTGTTGCCTTTCCATATGCTTTCGCATGGATGTTGTCCCGAGATTATCACCCCTACCACGACTGACCCTCTCATTGCACAGCAGGCACAAAGCGATATGCTTATCTGTCCCCAGGCGGAAGAACTGCCAGACGACTCAGGACCGTGGTTTGCTGACAGCCACGGGGGGTCTTGCTGGCTGTTGACTGCCATTGCTGCCTGAGGGTGCCATCTCAGGACCAAGGCTTTGAGAGGGTGATCTCTGCCTGGTAGCTTCTCTTCTACCTCTCCCTCTTGTGCCTCGGTTGCTTGCAATAGTGGGATGTTGCTGCGTCGGTGGCACCTCTATTTCCTCCACCGATGATGCTGAGGATAATGCTGCTTGAGGGCGCCACGTCCGATCAGCGACCACTGCTACTTTCCTCCGGTGGCTGGGACAGGATATCAGGTGTGGCACTGGATGCCCCTCCCTGGCTCTGTTGACTGCTTACAGCCAACACCTCCTCTGGAGTCTCAGTACGTTCCACCCGCTGACTTTTAATGCGTACGCTAATGCGTGTACACATTAGTGAACATTCTCAAATATTCGTATATTTAGGGTATGGAATATGGCATATTCCATACCCTAAATATACGCATAGTTGAGAATGTTCGCTAATGTGTACGCATTTTATGAATTCATACGCATTAGCGTACGCATTAGCGTACATTCTCAATAAATATGCATATATTTTGCGTCGCCGTTACTTTAAACAGATTCGTTACGAACTTTCTCAAAATTCGGTTCGGTGACTAACCGAACTTTTGGGAAAGTTCGTAACGAATCTGGTTTGTTACGGTTCGGTTCGCTCATCCCTAGAGGGGATGGATCATGTGATATTTTTATAGAGCTGGTCATTACGGACGCAGAAATACCCAATATGTCTGGTTTTCTTTTTTTTTCTACTTTGTTTTATAATTTTATGTGTTTTATTTATGATTTTTAAATTTTTTTTTTTACTTTTTATTTTTGTACCACTCTGGGACTTCAACTTCTGGGGGTCTTATCCCCTCTGCAATGCAATGCATTACAATAAATCAGGTATTGTAATGCATTGACTGTCAGGCTGCTTTCTCTGCCATCTGGTCCCGGTCACTGCAGCACGGGGACCCGAAGGAGATGCAGAGGGCACCTTTACCTTCCGCAAACCCTCTGCATGCCATGGTCAGCTTTGACCGCGGCATACAAGGGGTTAATATGCCAGCATCTGTGTTTTCACCGATGCCGGCGTATGCAGCAGGGACCCAGCTGTCAGTAACTGCTCCTGCACCCACCTGATCCACCAGCGCCATACATGTACGACCAGGGTCCTCTATGGGTTAAGCATTGTGCAAACCATCTATTTTCTGTGCATTTTGCAATTATTTTTAAACCTCTACATTTGAAATGTAAAGGTTACTAAGGCATAATCCAAGGAATAGATATTGTCAAATTGTACCAATTTGAAAGAAATATATTTTATCAGTAATGCAAAAAATGAAACAGTTAGCTCCAGCTATATGTGATCATCAGGGACACACAGAACAATATATTGCAGTGTGTCTTAGAGGTAATGACTGGAATTTGAAGCAATCCATGTTAATAGCAAAAAATTACACTTTCTCATTCATTTATGTTTTTTGCATGTCATCCATTTTTTACAACTTGTGTGACTTGTTGATAGCTTGCTTTGTTGTTGTTACATAATAACTTTAAAAACTGTGAAACTTTTAGATATCAGCTGTAATTCTCTGACACATAAAAGGCATCTGTCAGCAGATTTGTACCTATGAAACTGCTTGACCTGCTGCATGTGCACTTTGCAGCTGAAGGCATCTGTGTTGGTCCCAGGTTCATATGTACCTGCATTGCTGAGAAAAATGATGTTTCAATACATGCAAATGAACTTCTAGGAGCAACAATGGTGTCGCTGTTACTCCTAGAGGCTCAGCTCTCTTTGTAACTGCAGTGCACTTCGATTGACAGAGCCATGCAGTGAAAACATCATTACTTATGGCCCTATCAATCAAAGTGGAGAGGGCGCGTAACTTGCAGAGAGAGTTGAGACTCTAGATGTAACAGCAACCCCCCCTCCCCCATTGTTCCTAGAGGCTAATTTGCATGTATTAAAACATTTTTTTTTTCAGCAAGGCAGGTACATTTAAACAACCAACCAACACAGATGCCTTCAGCTGCCAAGTGCACATGTAACAGTTTAGTAGGTACAAATCTGCTGACAGATGCCCTTTAAGAACACTGAAGATGTCTCTTTAGGTGGCTGCACACAATATGTATTATGTGTGGTTTTTCTGTGTGGATTTCGTGTGGAAAAAACGCTACACAATACAGTACTGGCAAAGTGATTGGGATTAGACAAATCTCATGTATACTTTATTTTTTTCTTAGGTGCAGAAATTGACTTGCTGTGAGGATTTTGCACCTTCTGTAGAGGGGTTCTCTCCGTAGACTTCAATGGATTTGTTTACTTAAACAGAATATCCACCACAAAAAAAAATTCACAAAACTATTCACAAAAGACAAAAAGGTTTTGTTAAAGTGTACAAAAAGGAAGAAACTAAATGAAGTACGTAGAAGTTTGCATATATACATTTGAGGATGAAGCAGCATCTCTTTAACCCTTTCACTCCCAGAGATTTTTTTTGTTTTTGCGTTTTCGTTTTGCGATCTCTGCTTTCACACAGCCATAACTTTTTTTTATTTTTCTGTTCACATAGCTGTAGGAGGGCTTGTTTTTTGCGGGACAAGTTGTACTTTCCAACAGCACCATTTAATATTGCATATGATGTAGTGGGGATATCTAATATGTATAGTTTTTCTTGCATTTTGATAGTGATAAAATAATTATAAAGTTGGCATTTTTTTTTTATCGCCATATTTTGACCCCCTATAACTTTTTTATTATTTATGTATATAGAGCTGTATGGGGGCTCATTTTTTGTGGGGCGATCTGAACTTTTTATTTATACCATTCTGGGGTGTGTATGACTTTTTGAGAACTTTTTATTTAATTATTTGTTTTTTAAATAAAGCGACAAAAAACGGCAAATCGGCCATTTTGACGTTTTTTTCCATTTCGCTGTTTTCCGTATGGGAAAGAAATTTCTATATTTGTATACTATGGGTGTTTTCACATATGGCGATACCCATGATATGTATTTTTTTATTTTTTTACTACTTTTATTTTTATTTTGGGGAAAGGGGGTGATTTGAATTTTTATGTTTTTTTTTATTTTTAAAAACTTTATTTATTTAATTGTTTCACACTTTTTTATAGTTCCCATAGGGAACTATAACAAGCAATCATCTGATTGCTGTTATCATAGACTCCAATGCACTTGCATTGGAGTCTATGATGATTTTAGTACTTTCCTATGGAGCCCTATTACAGGCAAGGGCTCCATAGGAAATACTATGCAGCAGCCTCCTGCCATTCACAAAGACAGGGGCAGCTGCATACACGCTCCGACTCCTCCGATCGCCAAACGGGGGAGCCGGAGCAACACCGGAAGCGCGCGCTTCCGGTGTTTGCTGTGCTCGGATGCCGTGGTAAGAGGGTTAAATGTCCGTGACTGGCATTACTTACGGTTGCGGACATCAGCTGCAGGTGTCTGCTGTAGTAATCAGCAGTGCACCCGCAGCTATGACACCCGCTCTGCTCAGGAGCGGGTGCCATTTTTAAACACGCGCCCAGTGCCGTACTATTACGGCACTCGGCGCAAAGGGTTTAATTAAAAAGCTTGGTAGGTAGAAAATCAAAATACAAAAATGCACATAAATATTATAAAGCTGTCTTGTACTATAAGGGTACAGAAACACATGGTGGAACCAAATTTTGCAATGAGGAAAATCCACAGTGGCAAAATCCACACCAGATATTGCAGATTTTACTATGGATTGCAGTGCAGAAATGCTGCAGATTTACCAATAATTAAACCCTCTGCACTGCAAAGGATAAAATCCATAACATACAGTCATGGCCAAAAGTTTTGAGAATGACATAAATATTATATTTTCACATGATCTGCTGCCCTCTGGTTTTTATGTGTGTTTGTCAGATGTTTTTTATCACATACAGAAATATAATTGCAATCATATTATGAGTAACAAAAGCTTATATTGACAGTTAGAATGAGTTAATGCAGCAAGTCAATATTTGCAGTGTTGACGCTTCTTCTTCAGGACCTCTGCAATTCTCCCTGGCATGCTCTCAATCAACTTCTGGACCAAATCCTGACTGATAGCAGTCCCTTCTTGCACAATCAATGCTTGCATTTTGTCAGAATTTGTAGGTTTTTGTTTGTCCACCCATCTCTTGATGATTGACCACAAGTTCTCAATGGGATTAAGATCTGGGGAGTTTCCAGGCCATGGACCCAAAATCTCTATGTTTTGTTCCCTGAGCCATTTAGTTATCACCTTTGCTTTATGGCAAGGTGCTCCATCATGCAGGAAAAGGCATTGTTGATCGCCAAACTGCTCTTGGACCGTTGGGAGAAGTTGCTCTCGGAGGACATTCTGGTACCATTCTTTATTCATGGCTGTGTTTTTAGGCAAGACTGTGAGAGAGCCGATTCCCTTGGCTGAGAAGCAATCCCACACATGAATGGTTTCAGGATGCTTTACAGTTGGCATGTGACAAGACTGGTGGTAGCGCTCACCTCGTCTTCTCCAAATAAGCTGTTTTCCAGATGTCCCAAACAATCGAAAAGGGGATTCATCAGAGAAAATGACTTTACTCCAGTCCTCAGCAGTCCACTCCCTGTACCTTTTGCAGAATATCCGTCTGTCCCTGATGTTTTTTCTGGAAAGAAGTGGCTTCTTTGCTGCCCTCCTTGAGACCAGGCCTTGCTCCAAGAGTCTCCGCCTCACAGTGTGTGCAGATGCACTCACACCTGCCTGCTGCCATTCCTGAGCAAGCTCTGCACTGCTGGTAGCCCGATCCCACAGCTGAAACACTTTTAAGAGATGGTCCTGGTGCTTGCTGGTCTTTCTTGGGCGCCCTGGAGCCTTTTTGGCAACAATGGAACCTCTCTCCTTGAAGTTCTTGATGATGCGATAGATTGTTGACTGAGGTGCAATCTTTCTAGCTGCGATACTCTTCCCTGTTAGGCCATTTTTGTGCAGTGCAATGATGACTGCACATGTTTCTTTAGAGATAACCATGGTTAACAGAAGAGAAACAATGATGCCAAGCACCAGCCTCCTTTTAAAGTGTCCAGTGGTGTCATTCTTACTTAATCATGACAAATTGATCTCCAGCCCTGTCCTCATCAACACCCACACCTGTGTTAATGGAGCAATCACTGAAACAATGTTAGCTGGTCCTTTTAAGGCAGGGCTGCAATGATGTTGAAATGTGTTTTGGGGGATAAAGTTCATTTTCTAGGCAAATATTGACTTTGCAAGTAATTTCTGTTAAACTGATCACTCTTTATAACATTCTGGAGTATATGCAAATTGCCATTATAAAAACTGAAGCAGTAGACTTTGTAAAAATTAATATTTGTATAATTTTCAAAACTTTTGGCCATGACTGTACATTCCTCAACATTGAAATTGCAACATGAAGAAGGAGAACTTGTGGAATTATGGAAATCAGGATTGATAGAGATGTTAATAATATGCAAATGTTAATAAATAGAAACAAAATACTCTGTTTATTGATTTGTTTGATTTATTCAGTATCAAGTATGAGCATCACATTTTTTTTTTACATATATATAGTGTGCCACTCCTCCCACCCTTCTCAATGAAGTGTGCTTGCTGACTGCTTAATTTTAGCAAGTCCAACACCCACTGTCCACAGCCTCACATTTCACACTTACTGCAAAAAACAGACTTGGGAACGCCTTCCTCTACTTCTCCTCAACTTTCCTCAGCTTGTGAACTACTGTAGCATGGCAGTGTGCAGATCACAGCAGTTAGGGACACATGTCAGAGTCAGGTTATGGTGAATACTGGCAGATGTGGGATATGACTGTCTGGATTTTGTTTCAAGTAGATCACTAAAATACCTCTGTAGGGCTCTAGGCTAGCTAGTCAGTAGCATGCTCTGTTAGCACTGGTAATGATGCTCGTCCCCAGCAAAGAGAAGAGTGCTTCTCAAGGCTTGGGTAAGGGCTTCTGTCACTGATGGGCTAGATAAGGATATCATAATTTGAAAATGTATGTATGTGTAACTCTGCATGGCCCAAAAGGACCTAGATAAATTGATATATAGTAGTAGATGAACTATATATAAAAAAAAATGAGATTAGTATAAAAGGCTATCGGTCATTTTTGACCAAACAGTACAAGTGTAAAAAAAAGACGTGGAGCAAAAAGTAAACAAAAAATAAATAAATAAAAACTGATATTAGTAAGAACCCCTCAAATGAGGAAAAGTCAATGAACCACAAGTCTCAGAACCGCATAATGAATATTTTAAAAAATATCAAATTTATTTTAAAAAATATCAAATTCGGTCATTTTTGAGTGAACAGAACATCAGGGTTAATGATGCTTCTTGGCTTCAAACAAATGTTTCACCTTGAATATTACACCTAGAATACTCTGACTGTTATACAGTAATTTGAAATATATCCCATGGAATAATGATACTATGGAAATACTGATCTAACCTGTAGCCCTCATATTCTAGTCACATTCAGGAGTGGCAAACTGGGCAATTACCTAGGGCCCCCTTCTTCTAACGGGCCCCCCTGCTTCAGTGCTGCTGAACGTTGGGGCAGCAGATTGCTCAGGACTCTGACAGTGTTACTGAAGAGTCGGGAAAGTCCCACTCTAACTTCATATATGGAGTCAGTGCTATGAGCCTGAAGAGGATATCCCCTAGTGCTGTCATTATGCTTGGGGATACCCTGTGCATTTAAGTACATTTAAGTTTCAGCTGGGATTTGAACTCACAACCATCTACATTAAAGGTAAGGTCCTTAACCACTGAACTATAGAGCTCAATGTTAAACTCTTGCAGTATTAGTTTGTCATGTATTAGGTATTCATATACAGCAAAAGTATCATTTTACCTCTGATATATATGAATGAAATGAATGCATAATACATGGAGCTCCATATCTCAGTGGTTAAAGTTCAGCCTTTTATGTTGATGGTTGTTATTTCAAATCCCAGGAGAAACATTCCAAAAGTAGAGGCTAAATAAAATTTAAATACCCAGGGTGTAAGGTTTAATTTTATTGAAAAAATAAAATGGAAGAAAACGGAAAATATGATCAAATAACACTTGTGTTAATCCACACCAACCTTTTTAACTTGTGTAACCAGTATTTTTTGGGGGGAAAGGTGGCAACCCTAACAGCACCCCTGCTATAGGTCCACTCACTGCAGCAAGCCCAGCCTCAGTCAGTGCTATAAATGTCAGGACTCACTTTGAAAAAAAATATTTTTTTCTTTTCATTGCGATATCCCTGTAACTTTTTTATAGTTATGTCTACGGAGATATTTGGGGGTCATTATTAGAACAGAGTGCTCTGCTCGGTCTCCACGGGGGGAAAGCGCACCTGTTGTTAGTACATTATTACAAGATTGGGGCCCTACTTTTAATTTTGCCCAGGGCAAAATTTTGTCTCAAACTAGCCCTGGTCACAGTGTTATCTTGCCATATTAAGTATTTTCTTGAAAGTGAAAGTGGGTGTGGCACTGATTACTGAGTACTTTTCCGACACAATTCTGTAGAATCGGACATGCCCCATCAGTGATAGCATGTTCATGTACATAACAATATGTTTTTTTTTTTTATTTTTAATAATACTTATAATATTTGGAAAGTAACTATATTCATATACAGAAAATACAAAGTCGCTTTAAAGGGAGTCTGTGCAGTTTTGACCATGATAAACTAATGAGAGCACTAAGTATACGTTGGGGATAAGCAGCACAAACATACTTATTTGGACTGGTATGCTTAATAGAATTCCTGTCCGGGCTTCAGAGGCACAATTCTCAGCCTTGGTATGGCTGTGCTGGAAGAGACACGCTGCTGGGCCATTTCCCCGTGGTGATGCGACCACATCCTTAGTGACAGGAAGCAATGTTGTGCTTTTCCCTGTAGTGGGTGTTTGTTGGGAGAGATTAGCACTGTGTACTAGTGTTTTTGACTAATGGAATGCTGAGTCAAAGGACCTATCAGGTTCTGATCCAGGGACTTAGCGCTCTATTTAAATCCCTTCCTGGCCATACATCATTGTCAGTGATAATCTCGATTGACTTACTAGCTAGGTTTCTTGTTTTCTGTTTCTGCATTTGCATACTGAATTCTCTGTGGTTCTGACCTCGGCTTGTCTTCTGACCACCCTCTGTCTCTTGTTTGGTACTGCGTAACCCATCTGGTTCTGACCCATTTCCCTATGACTCTGCTTTGGTGTTTGTTTGTATTTTGATGTTTGTTTGTCTCTGCACGGAACACGCCTCCCTTTCGGGTGACGCTAGGGAGGCTCGTTCCCGTCGCTGCCTGCTATTGGCCAATCTCCCCTTGACCACCCCACCCCCCTTGCCGTCGGCTGTTGTCATCTGCGCGACAGGGAGATACAGTGATGGCGGTGCAGGCATCAGAATGCTGGAATTCAGGGAGCTCATTAGAATGACTCATTCTTTCAGAAACATTTGTAAAGGCAGATTGCATGGCAGGGTGCTTGATTTTCTGGTCTTGTAGCAAAAGTACTAAATTAAACACTTAAATTCAGTGATTAAGTGGTGAGTCCCAATACTTTTGTCGATAAAATGTATTTTTGCACTATTTTAGCATGGTCAAAACTGCTGACAGATTCCCATTAATTCTTTGCCCTTCCAGTTTGTGGCATCAATTATATTGCCTTTATTGTTTTTTAATGTTACTATAGCAAAGTCATAAGAAAACTAATGCAGTACATCACAACCCACAACTTGAGGAAAACATCTTATTCATGTTTTGATGACATTACAGGATATATCCAGCTTCTGCCAGCAATTCTATCACCAATTTTCTATATCATTTCATTTAATAATTGCTTTTGACTATGTGACAGGATCAATTTTCCCTTAGCCATAGAGTTTTTCATCATCCCAAGTTGTTCATCTTCAAAAGGTTTATATGGTGATCTTATTCCATCTTGCAGATATAAAAAAGAACCTTCAAGATATTGCTACTCTTTTTTTCTTTATTATGCATATACTAGAAAGGCATAGGAAAAGGCATTTAATACATTGCATATTAGCTAAGTATAATAGAGTGACAAGTGTATCTTAAAATAAACTGCAATGGGACCTATTTCATCCATAAACTGATAGGTAGTGTTTAGTGGCATGGTACAGAAAAAAAATTCAATAAAGTGTCTGAGAAATACATAAAGCTTAAAGGGGGTGTATAATTTTGTATTACTCAAATAATCAAATAATCTAAGCAAGTAAGAATAGTGGGCATATACAGTAGGTAGAGATGAGCTAATCATTCAAAATTTTATTCGCCGAACATTCTTCAAACTTTTCATAAGATTCGTATATTCTATGAATCTATTCGACGAATATGCATACAAATCATATGTTATTATGTGGCGTTTTGAGAACATTCGCGCACTAATAAGGAATGTTCAGTTTTAAAAGGTACGCAACTTCTTTGAACACGTACGCATGAGCGTACAAATTACGTACGAAAATGACGGGCTTTGCTGGAGAGGAATGGTGGAGCAGGAGGAACGCTCTGAGTCTGACGCCTGGCTACATATGGATACTGTATCAGCAGATGACAGCAGATCATCCGGCTGAGACTGAGATGAGCGTGCCATCCACTCCACTACCTCATCCACTTTCTCCTCCACTACAATTTTACACCTTGATGGGTTAGCCCGGTGGAACACCGCCCAAGTATTGTGAATACTACAAGTAGAAGCTCCGGCTACAGGTCCTTTGGCAGTGCTGCCCTGTGCCACCTTCTCCTTTTTTTAGAGCTCGAGGTCTGGCTGGAACTGGACCCCTTTTGCTTATCCATTCCAGACATTTTTCACTTCACTTTGTGGCCCTGCAGCTGGTCTTTGTCTTTGTCCCTGTCTCTCTCCCTATCTCTCTCCCTGTGTCTCTCTCCCTGCCTGATTAATTACTAGCCCTGCACTGGCCCTGCACTTGCCCTGCACTTGCTCTGCAGTATCCCTGATGTGTAATATGGAGTCCCTGAACAATTACACCCCAATTTCAACAACATAGGTCTCAGTCTTTAGGAACTTCACACACAGTGCTTCTGCTCATCTCAGCAGTCGCAGCAAAAGTGATGAGTCACTGACTTACCGAACCTGAGCCAATCGGGGCAAGCCCTGCCCACTAGGTCAGGTGACCGCTTTCTTCCCGGGCTTTTGCGCACGAATAACAAACTAACAGTAAAAGTTCGCTAAGTAATTGAATTTGTACAAAACAGCGTATAGAGTAACTTATACGTAGTATTAGCGTACAATTTATTGGACAAGTACGCAGCGAATGCGTAGAAATCTTTAGGAACATTTTCGAATCTTAACGGAGCGAATCTCCAAATATTCAGATTCGCTTCGCAGCTGAAAATTCCAACATTCGATACGAATCAGCGAATAGATTCGCTCATCTCTAACAGTAGGGTTTTTTTGTAACTAAGGAGATATATGGGTCTGCATAGGGGCTGAATACAGATAACTATATTTTTAATCAAGACATTAATATAAATTTGTTACTTCAGGGTTTTTTTTTAATTTTTTTAGATGTATTACGGCAAAAAAAAAAGAAAGCAAAGAAGCAAGAACCCTTTGGTTATGGTGCAATAAAAAGCTGTGCAAAATCCTAATTTATTTTATTGTTCAATTCTTAGCCATTCTAGGGATTTACAGTGGGGAAAAAAAGTATTTAGTCAGTCACCAACTGTGCAAGTTCTCCCACTTAAAAAGATAAGAGAGACCTGTAATTGACATCATAGGTAGACCTCAACATTGAGAGACAAAATGAGAAAACTAATCCAGAAAATCACATTGTCTGATTTTTAAAGAATTTATTTGCAAATTATGGTGGAAAATAAGTATTTGGTCACCTACAAACAGGCAAGATTTCTGGCTCTCACAGACCTGTAACTTCTTCTTTAAGAGGCTTCTCTGTGCTCCACTCATTACCTGTAGTAATGGCACCTGTTTGAACTTG
This sequence comes from Rhinella marina, assembly GCA_900303285.1. NCBI lineage: Eukaryota > Metazoa > Chordata > Amphibia > Anura > Bufonidae > Rhinella > Rhinella marina. The sequence continues at coordinate 22,707 of ONZH01028749.1, forward strand.
TTATCAGTATAAAAGACACCTGTCCACAACAAACAGTCACACCCCAAACTCAACTATGGTGAAGACCAGAGAGCTGTCGAAGGACACCAGAAACAAAATTGTAGACCTGCACCAGGCTGGGAAGACTAAATCTGCAATAGGCAAGCAGCTTGGTGTGAAGAAATCAACTGTGGAAGCAATAATTAGAAAATGGAAGACATACCAGACCACTGATAATCTTCCTCGATCAGGGGCTACACACAAGATCTCACCCCGTGGGGTCACAATGATCACAAGAACTGTGAGCAAAAATCCCAGGATCACACGGGGGGACCCAGTGAATGACCTGCAGAAAGCTGGGGCCAACGTAACAAAGGCTACCGTCAGTAACACACTACACCGCCAGGGACTCAGATCCTGCAGTGTCAGACGTGTCCCCCTGCTTAAGCCAGTACATATCCGGGCCCGTCTGAAGTTTGCTAGAGAGCATTTGGATGTTCCAGAAGAGTATTGGGACAATGTCATATGGTCAGATGAAATCAAAGTAGAACTGTTTGGTAGAAACACAACTCGTCGTGTTTGAAGGAGAGTGAATGCTGAGTTGCATCCAAAAAACACCATACCTACTGTGAAGCATGGGGGTGGCAACATCCTGTTTTGGGGCTGTTTCTCTGCAAAGGGACCAGGACGACTGATCCATGTACATGAAAGAATGAATAGGGCCATGTATCTTGAGATTTTGAGTGCAAACCTCCTTCCATCAGCAAGGGCATTGAAGATGAAATGTGGCTGGGTTTTTCAGCATGACAATGATCCCAAGCACGCAGCCAGGGTAACGAAGGAGTGGCTTCGTAAGAAGCATTTCAAGGACCTTGAGTGGCCTAGCCAGTCTCCAGATCTCAACCTCATAGAAAACCTTTGGAGGGAGTTGAAAGTCCGTGTTGCCCAGCGACAGCCCCAAAATATCACTGCTCTAGAGGAGATCTGCATGGAGGAATGGGCTAACATACCAGCAACAGTGTGTGCCAACCTTGTGAAGTCTTACAGAAAACGTTTGACCTCTGTCATTGCCAACAAAGAATATATAACAAAGTATTGAGATGAACTTTTGTTATTGACCAAATACTTTTTTCCACCATAATTTGCAAATAAATTCTTTAAAAATCAGACAATGTGATTTTTTGGATTTGTTTTCTCATTTTGTCTCTCAAAGTTGAGGTCTACCTATGATGTCAATTACAGGCCTCTCTCATCTTTTTAAGTGGGAGAACTTGCACAATTGGTGGCTGACTAAATATTTTTTTTCCCCCACTGTATCTTTGCTGTCAGTAAATGGAAACACAATTTTGTGGACTACGATATGGTACATTAGTAGGTAAAAATAAATTCAGTAGGTGAGGTGTGCATAAAGTTTCATTGAAAACAACTGACAGCACTTTGTGACATTGCAATTATATTTAAAAAAATGATCTACTTCATCTGTACAGGATCATTTTTTTATCAGAAAAGAATGTTTCTGTGTGACAGTTCAATGCTCTCATGCAAAGATCTGACAATGCTCCCTGGGTTAAAGTGTGCAAATTTCCTCCTTTCAGAAATATGTTATGAGATTGGTTGCCCACATTGCCTTGCTTCATTGAGTTATATTTCTACTTGAAAAAAAGCAGGATGATGAGCAGTTTGGTATGAAAACACACTTGCTTTTTGTAGTTTTGTACAATATTATATGACTCTAATACAATGATAACAGCAGGTTCAACTGTCACCTCTTCATATGGGTTACAGGCTGAATTATTGTCCAATTATGCAGAAGAAAGATGGCCGCAGCTCTAAGCTCTTTACTGAAGTGCATGGTAAATTGAGTGACAATAATGTCATTCTATGCATTTAATCTTGTAGTTACACACTTTCTCATTTTCATTCCACAGTTTGAATTGACGTTGCGATATTTTGCAGAATGTAGATTAAATTGAGTATAACTTTCTTTCTTTTCAGTGATAAACATTATATAATCTACATATGTAAGGGCTTATATTTGATGGTATAGCATCTACGGGTGAGCATTTTGTGCTCTTTAGATGTAAACTGCAGTAATGTGAAGTAAAATGACATTTTGTCCTATACTTTTAATAGGGAGAGGAACATAAATAGCCTAGATGAATACTGAATAACGAAGTCTACAGTCCACTCGCTCCCATTTTTCTCAAATTAAACATCATATAAAGAATGCAGTAAACCTAGGTAGAAATAAAAATCACAAGTGAAGTACCCATATTACTATTCACAATTGTTCCCTTGAGCTCTCATTAGCAGTACAGTGATTTGTCGACTCCTTTGCTTGATTTCTATGATTGAATTCATGACATTAGAACCTCTAGTTGAAAAAGATGTGTTCCTTGTACAGAGAGAATACAGGATCACCCAGAAACATATATAAATGGATAAGCATTTTTTTTTTTTTTTATATTTAAGCCTCAACAGGACAATACACCGGCTACCACAAAAAAATGTGTCATCTCTTCCTTGTTTAGTGTCTCCACATGGTTTTGTCTGATGTAATCTTTACATGGTGCAGTAACATGAAGAAAGAAAAATAGCTTCCAAAATTCAATGGAGTACAGTGAATTGCTCGGCAGGAGGCCCCATAACTAGAATCAATATGTGCCATCCTCCTACTGCATTTATTTATTAACAGCTTTACCTCTTTGAGTGTCTAATATGTAGAGCTGTCAATCACTGTGGTGGTGAAGAGCAGGCTTTAGAGTCTATGCTGAGGATTTATCCAAACCTGTACTATATATAGAACTTTAAAACTTTTGGGGCTTTCTTGTTCAAAAATGACATTTTACATTTTTACTCCACTCAATCCAGTTTTGAAAAGCGAATGAGAAAGTGAGCATGGTTACTCTGTTGAACTGATTTAAGCTAAAATTATTAACTGAGATCTTTAAAAAGTTTCAAAAACTGTTGCAATCTTACCCAGTAAAGGGGTGGGGTACAAAGCGGAATAACATCTCAAGACAAAAGAGTTAGACTTAAACATGATGATGAAGATTTATCAAACATGCAATATTGGTGAAATGTGTCCCAAGTTATAACATTACAGGTTCTTACATAACTGACAATAACCCCTTGAATATCAGATGATTTTTATTTTTGCTTTTTTACTTTCGACCTTCAGAGAGCCATAACTTTTTATTTTTCCATTCACATAGCCGTATAGGGCTTGTTTTTTGCAGGTCGAGTTATACTTTCTAATGGCACCTTTTAATTTTGCATATAATGTAGCTCCATACATGTATAAAATGCATGTCTTCCAATGAGGCACTTTCAATATGGCCACCAATAATGTAAGACTTCATTTGTCTCATAAATGCAACGTTACTGTAAGTAACATCTCATGCATTCATTTATTACATTACAAATCCGGCTCTCCTCCTAGAAGAAGCAAATACGCGAAACGCGCGTCGAGGGGGTGCGCCTGGTGTCTTCTGGCATTGTTGTGGGTAGGTTATCGTTATTCCATTTTGATATGACCGTAGCCCCTATGTGCGGTATATATGACGTGTTCCTGATACAATAGCCACTGGTAGTCGAGCTTGTAGGTCACTATTGGTATCCAGCTATGAGTAGCGGACATATTGAAGCCATATAGTATGAATGTTATTAAGGAGTGACCTCCAATATCTGCTGGATATCTTATTAGGGCATTATAGGAATTGTATCATATTTAGATATGTATTGCAATATTAATTTGTACTGATGTGCCAGGCGTCGTCTTTTGGATTCCCTATCTGATTTGGTATTAATCTGTATTTTAAATAATTAATAAAGTATTTATCTAAGGAAGTATTTGGTACTCGTGTTTTGATGGTTGTGATATGATGAATATCAATTAATTCCTGTTTTATAAAGTATCACTATCTGTCTAAAAAGGAGAGAAATTCAAATAAAAAAACTAAAATGTTTTGTAAATTTTTGGATTTTTTTAATCAATAAAAGTAAAACATATCGACTCAAATTTACCACAAACATGACGTATGATCTGTCATGATAAAACAATTTCAGAATCACTTGGATAAGTTAAAGGATTCCAAAGTTATTACCATGTAAAGTGACACGTTAAGTTTCCAAAATTTGGCCATGTCACAAAGGTGAAAAATGGTTGTGTCTGTAAGGGGTTAAAGTAATATGCTAAACATGTTTTAATAGGTAATAATAGGTGGAGAAACTACAGATGAATACAGTGTTGCCACAACAATGAATGAGAAAGTATCAATGATCCATTGCATTATTGACTTTTAATGTCTTGGAACAGTTTGACTCCACAATCTGTCATCAGTATTCTCATGAAGGTTTTTCCCAATGAAATTATTGTCTGTATGTAAATACACACCCCATAGCTAGATTATGGCTTGAGGACCAAATTCCTACAGGGTGTACTGCATATAAGATATGCAGCACTTTCCTGAGACTAAATATAGGTATTATAAAGAAATCCCATAGAAGTTAATTTAAGTGGATGGAGACAGAAGTAATCTAAGCAGAATATCATGCAGCATATATAAAGTAAAGATAACAACTGAATAGGTATGCCACTAAGGCCTCATGCACACGAAGGTGTGCAGGCCGTGCCTGTGCTGCGGGCCGCAAACTGTGGTCCGCAATGCAAGGGCACTGACCGCAAGGCCACCACATGCGGATCGTGACCCATTCACTTGAATGGGGTCCGCGATCCGCATCCGAGGGTCCGCATCGCAAAAAAGTAGTGCTTGCGCTACTTTTTTGCGGTGCGGAGGCATGGCTAGAAACACCACGAAAGCACACCGTAGTGCTTCTGTGGTGTTCCGATCCGTGCCTCCGCTCCGCATCTCCCGGATCGCGGACCCATTGAAGTGAATGGGTCCGCGATCCGTGATGCGGGCTGCACACGGCCGGTGCCCATTTATTGCGGACCCGCCGTATGCGGCCCGCAGCACGGCCATGGCCGGCACACGTTAGTGTGCATGAGGCCTAAGAATGACATGTGAGGAGCAATAAAGGTCAGTTTTCACAATTTACTGTATATTCAAATATATGCCCTTTAACCCCTTAGTGACTGATGACGTACTATGTACGTCATGATGTGGTGTTAGTTACCGCATCATGACGTGCACAGTACGTCATAAGCTCCAAGTGTCACCACAAGTACACTTGCGGTGACACTTGCTTGCAAACTGGTGTCACGGACAGCAAAGCTGTCCAGACACCCGGCAGGGGACCAATCACAGTGGTCCCCGCCTTAGAACCCCTGCAATTGGTCAGTCAGATTTGACTGACCAATCGCAGAGTTCAGCAGTGCAGCCCTGATGTCCTTGAGGACATCGGGGCTGCACTGCTATGTTCTAATACTTCAGGATGGCCGAGCGGGACCTGCCCTGCCCTCCCCGCCCGCCCACAGCATGTAAGTTACACCAAAGCCCCCCCCGGCCTTCAATCCCCCCAATATAAGGATGGCCGAGCGGTATTAGATTGTCAGCTGTAACATACAGCTTACAATCTAATGTAACGGCCAACATCGTTGCTGGCAGTGATGTCGGCCGTTTAACCCCTTCCATGCCGCGGTCCGTAGGGACCACGGCATGGGAGGGGTTAACAGGGAGGAAGCTCCCTCCCTCCCCATCGGGCGCTGCGGTGCGCTGGCAGCGCACCAATGGTGTGGCCAGAAGAGAGGGAGGGAGCTTCCTCCCCCTCCCATCGGGATGCTGCTCTGCTGTGGCAGCGTCCCGATGGTTACCATGGCAACCGGACGCCATCCGGCTTGCCATGGTATATCAAGCCTGACCAGGCTCCTTCTAAAGGCAGGAGCCTGATCAGGCTTACTGTAAAGTAAAAATACACTGCAGTACACTATATAGTGTACTGCAGTGTATTATAGAGACATCAGATCCACTGGATCTTCAAGAACCACGTGGATCTGGGTCAAAAAAGTGTAAAAAAAATGTAAAAAAAATTAAAAACTTTAAAAAAAATCATTTTTTTCCATATATGCACATTTATAACTATAAAAATAAATAAAATAAAATAATAAAATACCCTAGACATGTTAGGTATCGACGCGTCCATAACAACTTACTCTACAAAAATCTCACATGGCCTAACCCCTCAGATGAACACAGTAAAAAAATAAAAATAAAAACTATGTCAAAAAAGCCATTTTTTGTCACCTTACATTACAAAAAGTGTAATACCAAGCGATCAAAAAGGCGTATTGCTCCCAAAATAGTACCAATCTGTCATCTTATCCCGCAAAAAATTAGCCCCTACCTGAGACAATCGCCCAAAAAATAAAAAAACTACAGCTCTCAGATTATGGAGACACTAAAACATTATTTTTTTCTTTCAAAAATGATATTATTGTGTAAACCTTAAAAAAATTTAAAAAAGTACACATGTTGGGTATCGCCACATCCGTAACAACCTGCTCTACAAAAATATCACATGACCTAACCCCTCAGATAAACACAGTAAAAAAAATAAAATAAAAACTATGTCAAAAAAGCCATTTTTTGTCACCTTACATCACAAAAAGCGTAATACCAAGCGATCAAAAAGGCGTATTCCCCCCAAAATAGTACCAATCTAACCGTCATCTCATCCCGCAAAAAATTAGCCCCTACCTGAGACAATCGCCCAAAAAATAAAAAAACTACAGCTCTCACACTATGAAGACACTAAAACATAATTTTGTTTGTTTCAAAAATGATATTATTGTGTAAACCTTAAATAAATAAAAAAAAGTACACAAGTTCGGTATTGCCACATCCATAACAACCTGCTCTACAAAAATCTCACATGACCTAACCCCTCAGGTGAACGCAGTAAAAATGAATAAATAAAAGCTGTGCCAAAATTACCAATTTTTGAGTCACCTTGCCCCAAAAAGTGTAATAATGAATAATCATAAAATCATATTTACCTAAAAATGGTACCAATAAAAATTTCAACTCTTCCTGCAAAAAATGAGCCCCTACACAAGACAATCGGAAGAAAAATAAAAAAGATATGGCATTCAGAAAATGGAGACACAAAAACATATTTTTTCTCAAAAATGCTTTATTATGTAAAACTGAAACACACAAACAAAGAAAGTAGACATATTTGATATCATCGCGTCCATAACAACCTGCTCTATAAAAATACCACATGATCTAACCTGTCAGATGAACATTATAAAAAACAAAAAAGAAATACAGTACCAAAACATCCATTCTTCAGTTACCTTGCCTCCCAAAAAAAATAAAATAGAGGGATTAAAAATCATATGTACCCCAAAATAGTACCAATAAAACTGTCATCTTATCCCGTAGTTTCCAAAATCGGGTCACTTTTTGAATGTTTGTACTATAGGGTGCATCTGGGGAGCTTCAAATGGGACATGGTGTCTAAAAACCAGTCCAGCAAAATCTGACTTCAAAAAACCATACGGCGCTCCTTTCCTTCTGCGCCCTGCCATGCGCCCATACAGCAGTTTACTATCGCATGAGGGGTGTTTCTGTAAACCGCAGAATCATGGTAATAAATATTTGAGTTTTGTTTGGCTGTTAACCTTAGATGTGTTAAAGAAAAAATGGACTAAAATGGTAAATCTGCCAAAAAAGTGAAATTTAGAAATTTCATCTCCATTTTCCTTTAATTCTTGTGGAATACCTAAAGGGTTAACAAAGCTTATAAAATCAGTGTTAAGTAACTCGAGGGGTGTAGTTTCCAAAATGGGATCATTTATGGGGGGTTCTACTATGTGAGCCCCACAAAGTGACTTCAGACCTGAACTGGTCCTTAAAAAGTGGGTTTTGTAAATTTTCTTAAAAAATTTAAGAATTGCCTCTAAAATTCTAAGCCTTCTAACGTCCCAAAAAATAAAATGACATTTACAAAATGATGCAAACATAAAGTAGACATATGGGGAATGTTAAATAATAAATATTTTATGAGATATCACTTTCAATTTTAAAAGCAGAGAAATTGAAATTTTGAAAATTGTGAATTTTTCAAAATTTTTTGTAAAGTTGGGATTTTTTCATAAATAAAGGTGACATATATTGACTCAAATTTATGACTGTCATGAAGTACAATGTGTCACGAGAAAACAATCTCAGAATGGCTTGGATAAGTAAAAGTGTTTCAAAGTTATCACTACATAGAGTGATACATGTCAGATTTTCAAAAATAAGTCTGGTCATGAAGGCGCAAAATGGCCCGGTCATTAAGGGGTTAAGTCAATTTAAAGAGCAGCATATTAACATTATCCCTACATTTGATTTTGAAATGTAACCAAATAACCAAGTTATATAATCAGACATGTTCAATTCATTAGTCTTATATCACAGCCTTAATGAATACATTCATTACTCTGGCATTAGTTTTAATGCCAAGGAAGCATAAATCATGTCAGTAAGTGCCATAAAATCTTGCCATCTGCAAGCAAAAGTAGAATTATGTTAGCAAGAGGATAATACTTTGTTATGTCTAATGTTTTCTTCTAGTGTCAGTTATAGGTTGAAATGAGTTTTCGGAATTTGCTGTTCTGTTTAATTTCCCATATGACTTATTATAGTATGTCTTCCTATATATCTGAACTCACATTGTGGCTCTGACAGTATACGTTTTATGGATATTTATGAAACAATAAACAGGAGTAAGTATGAATGGAATACATAAACCAAGATGTAAGTTACAGATAGTTGTCTATGTACATACCAAGTGATCTGTCAGGTGAAAAGGCTACTTTTTCAATATAAAATTGACTGTTTTGAAGAAAGGCTGAACACAAATATTTGTTTGACTCTTCCTTAAAGACATAAAAAAATTCAATTCTAGATATTTCTTTTCACACATATAGATTTTATTTTTCCTCTGGCTTGCGAGTTTCAGTTCACCACAAGAAACTCTCTTGATAAGAATTTTAAATAGTAACATTGAAACAAGGCAAAGTTCATTATCTTTGATTGTAGTAATAATAATAATAATAATAATAATAACAATAATAAAAACACACGAATAAAACATTTACATGTCTTAAAAAATGTAATGTATCCCATATTTAATTTCAGTTTGCTGGATGAGTGTCAGGATTCGGGGGCGCTGCGGCCCTCCAGCGGATGTTGGGCGGGTGTGGGCGTTCCCGTGTCCTGACGCTATGCGGCGCTCATCCCGAGTGCAAGCCAGAAAAACCTCTTGTAACACTTAGGTTCCTTAAGGGTTAAAGGTTTGGCTAGTTTTGCTAGTTTTACTGGCAGGCGTCCCTGCCAGTAATTTTGGTCCATTCAGGGTGTGGCTGGGATCCATGCTCCTATCACGCCTTGGGGCTGGACTCTAGCCACTATTTAGTTTCTCACTCGCCAGTTATCTGTGCCTGCTATAGAGACTTGTGCCTAAGCTAGCTACTCTGTGTTTATCCGGTATTCCTGTGACTCTGTACCTTTTTCCCTGGTTGATAAATATGATTGTTATATTATTACATGTTGTAACTGGTAACAAGCCATTGTAGAGATACAAATCCCTTTGTTTGAAAACTCCAATAAGTTGAATTTCATTTATAATACATCAAAAGTCAATAGACTATTACAGTCTCTAGGAAGGGATAGATTACAGCCCTATCCCCCGGAGACCTGCAACAGACTGGAGGGGTGTATGCAGAGTCTTATTTTTGTGTATGGGGTTGCTATCTTATCTTAGCCTCCAGCAAAACAATGGAACTGTCATAAAATAATGTGCCCTCTGCTTACTCCTTCCCAGTCTGCAAAGCAAAGCTGACAATAAAACCTTATTTGAGACATGTGCCATGCACTCATGATCTTTTTCAAAACTCCTTGTTTGCCGTTTTGATATAATTACATTTTGAAATAGTTCCTTTGCGTGTGTAAATGAGGTCCTGGAATCATCAGGAAGTCTATGTTCACTGACTTGGAGTCACTACCACAAGCCTATAAATCTCACTTTAATTAACATAACCTTGCCTGCACCACACCATCCCTGTCACATCTAAAATCTTGCTCATGCACCGTACATCTTTTTTCCCTTCTCCTTTCCTGACATGCGCAGTAGAGTTGAGGTGTAAACATACAGATGCAGCCGAGCAAAACTTGATGGTTAACGAGTTAAGTAAAAAATGGCACAAAAAGGTTAAGGCCCCATTCAGACGACCGTGTTTCATGGCCCAATATGGGCCGTGAAAGCCCAGCCTGTGCTGCCGTACTGTTTCACTGTATGGCGGCGGCCTCAGGAAGCGCACGGCGTAATAGCAATCAATGACGCCATGCGCTTCCGTCCTCTGGGGCAGCACAGGCCGGGCTTTCACGGCCCGTATACGGCCGTGAAACACGGTCGTCTGAATGGGGCCTAACTCTTTTATTGAACATATTTCAATGGCTTTTGTCATAAAGTGGCACGAGATAACACTGTGCCATGTGTTATCAGAGTCAATTTTAGCTCAGCTACATCTGTACATCTTGGCTTCATGAACTCACTGTGGATGTCAGGAAAGAATGGAAACAATATGTTCATCACAAGCACAAAATTTCAGACCTGCAGGAGAGGGTTGCCAACCAGAATTTTTCTCTTTTCTGGACAACTTATCCCAAAATTATGGATATCCAACATTTTTTATGGACAAATTGGAAAACCCTAAAGAATTGTAAAGATTATAAGTTATACAGATTTACAGCTCAATATACTGATATAAACTCGTTACCAGCATTTAGTGCCCATTCACACGACCGTATGAATGGGGCCATATCTATTCTGCAATATTGCGGAAGAGATGCGGCCCCATTCACCTCTATGGGAGCTGTGACATAGAGGTGAATGGGGCCGCATCTATTCTGCAATATTGCAGAATAGATACGGCCCAATTAGATGCGGCACGCAGCCAGCTCCGCATAAAAAGAAAAAACATGTCCTATACTTGTCCGCATGAGCGGACAAGTATAAGTATTTTGAATGGGGCGCCCGGCCATGTTTTCCGCAGCGCTGCGGAACACACGTTGGGCGGCAGCCGTAGTATTGCGGACCCGCAATAATAAGGTCGTCTGAATGGACCCTTACTGTGAACTGTAAAATGAGGAAAACTGCCACCAAAATTAATATAATCAGGTACCACCAAAAAAATCATGGACAGATCTATTTTTTATCATGGACACAGGAAATAAGTCACCTATTTTTGTAGACTGTCCAGACAATTGTGGACGGTTGGTAACCCTACTGCAGGAGGTGTCAATCAAAGTGTGATAGGTAGGCTTGTGGAGGTGACTCCACTACTCAGCCAGTGAAAGTAGTTGCTCCAATGGCTCCAGCCAGTTTGGACCAAATTTGGCTACTTTTTGGACAGCAGACGAACCTGAATCTTTTCAGGTTTACAGTATTTTCGACATATGCACTTCTCAGAGTCATGCCTGAAGTAGCACAAGTTCTGGTAAGCACAATTACATTACCAGCCATCATTGTCTGTTCGTTTTGTTGCAGTTTGATCACAACCTGTGTCCATTGTTCGTGGAACCGAAGGTTCATTTTTTGGAGCAGTGGCAAAACTGGTGGAGCACTTTTGTGAAATTTGACAAGAAGGATTTATCCAGATCTAACATGGAGTTTCTCACAGAGGGAACACAGATGAGGAATCAGTATATCTTACATGCGGTGGGGTCAGACCACATTTCTACTGATCAGGTAAAAATCCATCTCTGCTGAAAAGAGAAAAGCAATGACTGACACTTTTTAGAGCTAGAAGATGTGCTCAAGAGAGAACTTCAGCATGCTTTCCGTATTATGGTCATTTATTAATCTAAGATACGCCTATATTAGTCGTATTTCAGGTGCAGATTGCAGGGCAACAGCTAGTCTAAATAAGACACCAGGTCTAAATAAGTGGGCATGGTGTGGGTGGGGAAGAGGAAGGGCTGGTAGGCCCATCTCATTTACCATTTTCTACGCCTGTTTCAGGCATAGAAAAAGATCCAAATGTAAGACAGCAAGGAGGCTTTCTAACATTTAGAACTGCTGAAGGATCCACCAAAGATATGAAACGTCCAGCACCTCTACATAACTGCAGCGGATCAACCACCAGCTTAGGGTCTTATTAAAACCGACGTCTAAAACGCCAGTCTTAATAAATGTGCCCCTATATTTTTGCAGTCATTCACCAAAGAAAAAAAATCATCCCCAGGGGGCTGAGACTGGTCCAGCAATTAGCCTTCAAGGATGATCCTATGTTCACTAATGAGTGGAATGTTTTTCTAGAAGTGTGTTCACATGGACTGATCACTAGACTGATCACTAAAAGAACTGCTATTGTTTCCAACACTCTAAAGCCTCATTCACACGTCGGTGTTTTGGTCAGTGATTTCCATCAGTGATTGTGAGCCAAAACCAGGATTTGAGCCTCCGCAACAGACATATGGTATAAGGGAAAGATCTACTCCTGTTTGTGTTTAGAGCCACACCTGGTTTTGGCTCACAATCACTGGTGGAAATTACTGATGATGCATAAGGGAAATCTATAAGTTAAGGAATAAGTTATCGGCATATAACAATTGTTTTGAGTATAAGAAACTTATAGGGATTGGGCACTTTCTGGGGATACTCTTGACCAATGTGTTTGTGAGATGATTATCTGGTACTTACTAATGTAGCCCTTATTGAAATTATGCACCATTTTCTATATTTTATAAGGTATACTCCCTTGTTTGCAACGTCTTTTGTGCTATTCACACAGAGGTCTTGTCCATAAAATAGATACTGTTGAAGGATCATGTAACCAGGCAAATCACCTCCATTTGATGTGATGTCTCCTCCATTCAGACACACTGCACCTGTACAAAATACCCAACAGAACAAGTACAGATGGTAGGTGCACTGTATTTGAATGGAAGAGGCATCATATAGAGATAACATAGTAACATAGTTTATAAGGCTGAAAAAGACATCTGCCCATCCAGTTCAGCTTGTTATCCTGCAAGGTGATCCAGAGGAAGGAAACAAAAAAACCCTGTGAGGTAGAAGCCAATTTTCCTCAATTTAGGGGAAAAAGTTCCTTCCTGACTCCAATAAGGCAATCAGAATAATACTCTGGATCAACAACCCATCTCAAGTAACTATAACCTGTAATATTATTACACTCCAGAAATACATCCAGGCCCCTCTTGAACTCTTAGGCTCCATTCACACGTCCTGTTTTTCTTTCCTGATTCGATCCTGATTTTTTCAGGACCCATTGAAATGAATGGATCCAGATCAGGATCAGGATCGAATCAGGAAAGAAAAACAGGACGTGTGAATGGAGCCTTATAGTGAATTCAACACCACCACCTCCTCAGGTAGAGAGTCCCATAGTCTCACTGCTCTTACCATAAAGAATCCTCTTCTATGATTGTGTAGAAACCTTCTTTCCTCTAGATGCACAGGATGTCCACTCTTCATAGTCACAGTCCTGGGAATAAAAAGAGGATGAGAGAGATATCTGTACTGACCCCTGATATATTTATACATAGTTATTAGATCTCCCTTAGTCGTCTTTTTTCTAAAGTGAATAACCCTAATTTGATAATCTTTCTGGGTACTGTAGTCCACCTATTCCAGTTAATACTTTAGTTGGACCTTTCTGTACCCTCTGCAGACCCCAATTTTTCAGATTCACAAGGGGTTAAAGGAGAAAATGCACCCCAATACATATTCCCCATTTTTCCCCCATTAAAACAACACCCCATTTGTGCTTGTAGCCGCTGTATGGGCGCACAGCAGGCCCCTAGAGGCAAACAGCAAAATATGGATTTTGCAGGCCAGAATTAACAGACATGTTTTTTTTAGTGCCATGTCTCATTTAAAAATTTCCTGAGGTCCCCAGAAATTAAAAACCCCAAGAAGTGACCCCATTTTGGAAAGAGCAACCCCGTACGAACATTTTAAGTGGTCAAAAGGGTAGTTTTTACTAAACAGGTGTCTCACAGAAGGCAGAAACACTTGTAAAAGCTTTTCAAAGCACACATTTGTGAAATGAAAAATTACTAGCAGACCCCAATTTTTCAGATTCACAAGGGGTTAAAGGAGAAAATGCACCCCAATACATGTTCCCTTTTTTCCGTTAAAACAACACCCCATTTGTGCTTGTAGCCCGCTGTATGGGCGCACAGCAGGCCATCAGAGGCAAACAGCAATATATGGGTTTCTCACAGAAATGATTATGTAGTGATGGTGAAAGGTGGATATGTAAGATACAGAGACTAAATGTGAGGTATAAAGTGAAAAATTTTCAGGGTACATCAGGGATGAAACTAATCCATGGATCCATGGTGGTAGATTCTGAAACAATCCTTGATGCACAGGCCAGGTTTCTCAGGGCAGGTTTCGCAGTGGTAAATGGTGTCCTTCCTAATCCCCCTTTTAGAACACACCCTGCATCGTTTTTGGGTCCTTCCCTTCCTCGCTGTCTGGGGAACTTCACCAGGGAAATGTTGTCCTGGTACAACTCGGGCACTGTAACTTGCAGAAGTACTGGGGGCCTCTTCTGCTTGGTTGGGAAAAATTAGGGCCTTGATCACTACTTCTTGAAAGTGAAGGAAAGTTCCCATGTGTCCTGCAGATTTATAGAGCACATACGCATTGTACATTGCCGTCTGTACAAGGTGTACGGCTAGTTTTTGTACCACACTTATGGTTTTTCGTGTGGCATTGTAGGGCTTCAGAACTTGATCTGAAAGATCAACTCCTCCCATATGCTTGTTGTAGGCCAGGATGCAGTCCGGTTTGAGAACAGTGGTACTGGTACCACGTACTGCGGCAGGGGAGCTGGTGTTGGGGTGAATGCTGGTCAGTACAAGGACGTCCCTCTTGTCCTTGTACTTAACCACCATCATGTTTTCATGGAGGAGAGCCCTACTTTCACCCTTCCTCAGTGGTTGCCCTACCAGGTATCTATGGAGGCCTCTCTGATTTTTGCGTACTGTGCCTCAAGCCACAGTTTGCCTGGCACTTAGGGACATGAAGAGGGGTTAACTGGTATAATAGTTATCCACATAGAGGTGGCAACCCTTATCAAGCAGTGGGTGCAGCAAGTCCCACACTAGTTTTTCACTAACTGATAGGCCAGGGGGGCATTCTGGGGGTTCTATCCGTGAATCTTTGCCTTCATAAACCCGGAACCTATAGGTGTACCCAGACCTACTCTCGCAGAGCTTGTAAATTTTTATGCCATACCTTGCCCGCTTGCTAGGCAGGTACTGGCGGAATTTTACCCTCCCCTTGAAATGCAACAGGGACTCATCTATGCAGATGTTTTCTTCTGGGGTGTACACTTCAGAAAACTTGGCGCTGAAGTGGTAAAGGAGGGGTCTAATTTTGAAAAGCCGATCAAATGTTGGGTCATTTTGGGGAAGACACTGTGCATTATCATTATAATGCAAAAATTTCAGAATAGAATCAAATCGATTCCGGACCATGGCGCTACTGAATACTGGAGTGTGGTACAAGACATCCACACTCCAATACTGTCTCCATTTCTGTTTTTTTAACAAGCCCCATGTGCAGCACCAGCCCCCAGAAAATTTTCATTTCTGCTGCTGTTACTGGGGTCCAACCAAGCGGTCTTGCGTTTGGTGACGTGGGGTTCTGGGTAATCAACTGCTGGGCGTACAAATTAGTTTGGGACACGATAAGATTTACTAAATCGTCACTGAAAAAGATTTTGAAAAAAATCAATTTAGGTAAAGCCCGTGCAGTCAATTTGAATTCCAGAGTTTCCCACAAACTCTGGAATTTGGGGCTGATAAACGTCAGGGGGTGGGGTCCATGTGGGGTAACTCTGGGGGGCTGCCTCAGAAGTCGTTCTGGGGCGCCTCCTAGAGGGTCCCTCATCAGCGGATGATGATGATAATGAGGGGGTGGAGAAGTAGAGGAAAGTGGCGTCCTGTTCTCCTTCTGTGGCCGACTCGGTATCAGAGGCAAGGATGGCGTATGCCTCTTCTGCCGAGTACACTCGTTGGGATGATTGGGACATTTATATTTTACTGGGGTGTGATGGGTGAAACGTGTAAAACTTTATTTCGTGTGAGGGGTGTGTATGTAGTGGTTTTACAAGTGAAGGTGTTTTTTACTGTATTGACTTTGAATTAAAAAAAAAAAGGGGGAGGGGGAATAAAAAAAAAGGTCTTTTCAGTAATAAAAGTCTTCAGTTAAAAAAAATTTAAAAAAAATCCTTTACTGCAGAAAAAAGGCTTTGCTGCAGAAAAAGTATATATCGCACAAAAGAAAAAAAAAAAAAAAAGAGCAGACGCGATCAGTAATGGACTACTGATCGGTGCTCAGTGCTTGCAAAATGCACGTACGCAGATGATGCGTTCGTACAAATTCCAAAACTGACACTAACTGAAATCTAACTACCACTAACTGCAGTTGTTTTTTTTTTACAGATATGTAAAAAAAAATGCAGATGCTTTTACAGCACGCACGCACGCACGCACACAGATGGTGTGGTGAGTGCAGAAAATGTAGTGAAAAAATTCACTACAGTCCTCTGCAAAGAGCACGTACGCAGATACAGTGCGTTCGTGCAAAAACCTAAACTGACACTAAATGAAATTTATCTAACTACCACTAACTGTGTTTTTTTTTTTTTCACACAAGTAAAAAAAAAAAAACCCAAAAATATGCAGATGCTGCTTTTACAGCACGCACGCACATACACAGATGGTGGGTGAGTGCAAAAACTGTAGTGAAAAAATTCAATACAGTCCTCTGCAAACAGCACGTATGCAGATACAGTCCGTTCGTGCAAAAACCTAAACTGACACTAACTGCAATGTATGTATATATATATATATATATATATATATATATATGGATTTTTTATATATATATATATATATATATATGATATATATCTGACTGACACTACCTAGAGTTTCAAAAAATGTGCTAACGCAGCACGCACGCACACAAAACGTGTGTGCGTGCAAATACTGTAGTGAAAAAATTCACTACAGTATAAAAAACTGAACACTGGCTAAAAATTAAAACTTATATCTATATATATAGAGATATGGAGCTCTATATATACATATATAAAACCCTAACTGTACTCTCTTCTTTTTTGACAAAAAAAGAGAAAAAAAAGCACAAAAAAATATCCCCAGGTGCTGATCAGGCAGGTATGCACTGAAAAGCACTGGGTGGTCACAGCTCACACGCAGAAAAAGCGTTGCAAAGCTGGAAAATTGTTAAAAAGTAAAAAAAAAAGACAAAAAACACACGGACCAAGTGGCGTCCATAAAAAAAGGATGGGAGGGGGTAGGGGAAAGGGGGGGACAGGAGGGAACAGGGACGGAGGGTGGGTTAGGAATCTGTAACTTCTTCTTTTCTTCTGTTCTTCTTCTGTTCTTCTTCTTTTTTTCTTCTTTTCTTCTTTTCTTCTTCTTTTCAGCAGCCAAAAATCAGAAAGAAGTGGTGGTGCACCACAAGTCCCAGCAAGCCAACAGCACACAGAAAAGGACAGAACCTTCCAGAATGCAGTCTCCAGCTAGAATGGCTGCATGCAGGAAGGTTAGCCTCTTCCTGTGCAGCTGTAGCGCTGCCATTGGCTGTAGCGTTGCTCCAGCCAATGGCAGCGCTGGCAAGGGACCTAAAACAGTGGAGTCCCCTGCCTGACCTCTGGGAGGACAGGTGCTGACTAGTTCAGCACCTGTCACCTTCAAATGACCGGCCCCTGCTTCCTCTGCAGCTCCGGTGGCTTCCGGGAGCTGCGATGGGCCGGCCTATGGAATCCGGCCAATCGCAGCCACCGGAGCTGCAGGGGGATGGAAATACCGCCCCCTGCCCTTAGCTAACATGGCTGCCTGCCGGGCAGTGCAGCCATGATACCCTGGTTCCCCGATGATTTCGCCCGGGGACCGGGTATATGCCGCGCCGTACATGTATAGCGCTGGGCGGTAAGTCACGTCCCACTGCGCCGTACATGTACGGCACTGGGCGGGAAGGGGTTAAATGACCTAGAAAAGTGATTATGGTCGTTCTGTTGCTGCAAATCCAGGACAGCATTCCTCGCCACATGAGAGTTACTGAAGTGCTTGGACAGTCTCCTGGACTTTGCCAGTACCTTGTGCAAGCCAGTGTACTTATTTAGAAAGCACTGCACCACTAAATTGATGAAATGTGCCATGCAGGGAGCATGTGTTATTTCGCCCTGGTTCAAGATAGCTAAGATGTTCTGCCTATTATTGCTGACCACCTTGCCCAGTAGGAGTGTTTGATTCTTCATGTACTTGAGCAACTGCTTGCCAGTGTGACTACTCTGTCCCAGGCGATCAGCTTTAACACAGAGTGGCAACGCTTCCTGTGATAGGAAGTAGGATTAGTGCAAGCGACCCTGTGCCAAGCTGCTGTTGGGGATGGGAACCTGTTCATGGGGGAAAGGGGGCGGATAAGTTCCTGATGTGGGAGCCAGGCTGACACAATCGTGGGGGATCAAAAGGACCTGACCTCATTGCTGCCTTGCCATTGCCACAAAAAAACATAGACCCAGTGGGCCGTGAAAGACATATACTGTCCCTGCCCTTAAAAGCTAAAATAAATTACTGGTACTGTAGTGCCACTGCCAGACTGAAAATGGAACCCTGACAAAGGGGTCATTCGAGCCCTGAAACACATTCTTTGGTTACTAATAAACTATCTGTACAGCATTTTCTCTGGAGTCCATTTCAGTCTGGCAGTGCCACTACAATTCCTGTAACTTTTTTCTCTCTGTTTGTCTGAATTCTACTGGGATCATCCAGAAAGGTAAAGTGTGCAGCAGCTAGATAACATATATAACATATACTGTATATAAGATAAGCTCCTCTCCAGTGCTACAGGCTGTTGGGTTGTTTGTGCAACAGCATCAGGTAATCAGCTCTCCTTCCTATGGGTCACCCATATTTGTGGGCACCACACATTCTGCTTCCTCTCCTCTAGTTTTATGATTTCTGATTATCATCTCATTAATAAGAACTCTCTAAAGTGCTAAAACCATTGTGTCTAGCTTCTACAAAGAAACTCAATTCTTAAAGGCATATGACTACAATTCTTCCATATTTACATTATTTCCTCTCAATAGCACTTTGTCATTTCTGGGAAATTCAATCTCTAATCTTACAGATTGACCTCCTCTACTTGTGCCGCAAATTATCTCTGTTTATTATACTGTTCATTTAAACCGTTATTTTCTTAACTCATATCTTGCTAGCCTACTTCTTAACAGATATTTACAAGAGACAGTCTTGGGGATCTTGATTAGTAGGGACTTTTGTAGCCCATTTCAGTGTTGCATTGAGGTTTGATCATAGTACTGATGGGACATGAGTGTTCCCCGGTTTCAGCCTTTGCAACATTACTGTAGCTTTTTATTATAAATATGGTTCCTTTGCTGAATGATGGTGTTTGTGTGATCACATTGACCTAAAAGTGCTACCTCAGGCTCTGGAACTAATATTATGTCTAGATGTGGGAATTGGTTATATATGTTTTGCAGAATTTTTCATTCCTCCTATTTTAATTCATTTCATTACAGTTATAGCTATTGGAACAGAGTCTAAAGGTGTACTGTGCAATATAAACAATTGAATAAAAATTTTTAATGACCATAAATTTAGTTGTAAAACATTATGTAAATATATACCATTTACAGATCACAGCCCCTTACATGGGCCATAGTAAATACGTGGTGTGGAAAATACTTAAACTGATCAAACTTTTTATGATTTAACCATGATATGAATGCTACAGATACAATAAAAAGAATATATTTGTTGCTGTCAGTGAATGATGAAACAGAAGATTTCATTTTGAATATTATAGCTGGAAGTGTCCCAGTGCATTAAGAATGGGTAAAAAAAGTCAATTGTAATATATTTTTAACACTTTGAAGACTGAGAGTTATTATAGGCAGTTATTAATTGTTTCAGAATAGTAATTATAGCTAGGAAGTGATTTGTATTGCTATTCAAGTGTTACAGAGATTTACAGCTTTTTTAATAGAATGTTGAGTACAGTTTCTGTTGGATTTCAACATCAATATTTCTGTCAGATGTTTCATCCAATAACATTGATTATGATTCGTTCACCTTGAAACCTGAAAGGGATCTCAGTCACATAAATATGGTTTGGTGAGATGTTACTCATCCGAGTTGACTTTCATCTATATGCTTTGAATGTATTTAATTAATATTACATGTTTTACATTACTACAGTAGGCACTTTGAACAGAAAGGATTCTTTTTTTACAATTGACTGTTGCAATGGATGCTAATTATTTTTTAAATTATTAGCTTTAATTTTGTTACAGTGTATAATATCCAAAGGGCACAATTTTCAACATATTTAAACTCTTAATGCTGCACGTCTTTGAGACTTCAAAGACCAAGCAATTCCTAAGCATAGGTCATCAATATTAAAATCCCAGAAAACTCAATTTACAGGGATACTCCCACAGCTTCAAGTATTTATTAGTGAATAGACCAGTGATGGGGCACTGTCTCACATTCGTGTGTAACAGTATAACCATGATAGTCCTTTAATATGTAGCAGCAGAGGACTAGACAGTTGATAGATATATATATGGTATCCTCCGAGGATAGGGAGAGGGGGGGAGGTAGAGAATGCGTCCTAGTAGTTACAGCTCCTATGTCCTCCAGGTGTTAGATAAACAAAGTTTGAGGACTGAGCATGCATCTAAATCTCCATCAGGCAGCATTCCCTAGCAGTAGCAAAATATATTGTACTGCAAAAGAGAGACACAAGACTATAAAACACCTGGGGGACATAAGAACTGTAACTACTGGGAAGCATTCTCTTCTTCCCTCCCTCTCTCCCTATCTTCTGAGGATACCATATATTATCGTATTTTTCGCCCTATAAGACGCACCGGCCTATAAGACGCACCTAGCATTTAGAGGAGGACAATAAGAAAAAAAATATTTTTCATCAGACCTCTGGTCAGACTTCCAATCAGACCCCCAATATTAATCAGACCTCAGCTGACAGCCCCAATAAGACCTCCAATGTTAAAAAGACCCCAATAAGACCTCAGCAGCTTCTTATTAACCCCCAGAGCCTCTTATCAGCCCCCATTGCCTTATATCAGACCCTATGCCTCTCATCAGCCCCCTATATGCCTCTTATCAGCCCACAGCAGTCTCATATCAGCCCCATGCCTCTCATCAGCCCCCTATATTCCTTTTATCAGCCCCCAGCAGTCTTATATAAGCCCCTATTGCCTTTTTATGAGCCCCCAGCAGCTTCTTATTAACCCCCAGAGCCTCGTATTAGCCCCCATTGCCTCTGGCCAGCCCCCAGTGCCTCTCACCAGCCACCATTGCCAATTACCAGCCCCTAGGCCAAGCAATATCAGCCCCCATCAGCCTCATATTGAATAAAATAATAAAGCCACTTACCTCTTCTGCTGCTGGACGCCGCCGCTCCTCCGCCCGCGCTCTCTCTTCTTCCTTCTGCCTCTGGCTGTGCTGTGACCCGGCGCGCACAGCATGAGGTTACAGAGTGCCCTCACGCTTTGCGCAGCACAGCACAGCCAAACAGGAGGACCAGGAAGCGGTGAGTACAGAGCCTTCACCCCTTCCTTGTCCTCTGGTGCTAATGAGCGCTTTCATAATGGAAGCGCTCATTAGCATTCGCCCCATAAGACCAGGGGCATTTTCCCCCCACTTTTGGCGGAATTTTTTTTTTTGTTATATAGGGTGAAAAATACGGTAATCAGTTGTCTATTAAAGGGCTATCATTATTGTACTGTTACACTGAACTATCAGGAATGTGATACAGTGCACCATCACTGGTTATTCACTTATAAATACTTGAAGCTGTGGAAGTATCCCCTTAAAGAAGAACTCCCGCAAAAAAATTTTATTCCATGTCCTGCTAGAAATGTACATGTAATCTGTAGTGAATGACATTTTCTTACCAGTGGCTGTATTTTTGACTTATATAATCCTGAAGTTTCTTATTTGTGTCATGTGACTAGGAATTAGACCCACCAACTCACACAGAGACTTATGTGTGGACATGAAGTCTAATTCTCTATGCATTCCTATGGGAGCCTCACTTTCAGTTTCATAAGAATGAATAGAGCAGTAACTGGCTTTCTGTCCTGGGTCAGTTGGAGGTCAGGGAGTTGGTCACATGACACAGCTACAATAAGAAGAGAGGTTATTACTCACAATTACATTCTCTGATAAGAAGATTGCATTCACCACAGATTACGTCATGCACCTTTCTAACAGGTCAGAGAATAAAAATTTTTGCGGGAGTTCTTCTTTAAGTTTTGGTAACTGGAGACACTACCAAGATATTATTTATTGGGGATACTGGAGCCTCTTCACTGTGGTTTGTGGAGGGGGACACAATTGTCTATTGGAACAGCAGCCATCCATTTTGTGAGCTCCGAATATCATTGACATCCTTGTAGTTTAAAACATTAGATTCATACCAGAGGACTTAATACCTAATCTTCCCATCTAGAAGTATTTGTAGAATCTGTCTTGCCCTGGATGCAAGGGTTATACCAATTTACCTAATCATTTGACCACCCAACCTGGGGCTACTTTTCTGTGGAACATTTCTTTGTCTGCTTTATTACCAGCTTCAATTTTAACTATTTTTTTAACGTGCCTCTCATGTTTATTATGTTTATTGTGGTGGCTTTGTTCCCTAAGGAACCCTTCAATGGGAGAAACGCGTTGGAACACCTGGTGGGGGAGCTGTACTCTCCTGCAACTCCTTTCTTAGAGGATGTTATCTTGCATGCCAGTATAGAGCCCCCTAACAGGAACCTTTTGTATTATAAGTCTGCATCTTATGTTGGGGATTATGGGTTATATTTATATTGTGTTTTTGTGTATGGTCATGAATCAGTAAAAGCACTTTTTTGATGCTACAATTGTGGTTGCAGATAATATTTATTGTGGGTAACCTTCACCCCATACTCGTTATTAATTGTCTTCAGGATTATCATATGTATCAATGGTCTAAGTAGTCTGACATTCCCAGTTGCTTATCTTTATGTACATTATCTAGTCTATTAAAATTCATGTACGGTGTATATGGACAACTAAACTCTGATATCTTCTTCGTATGCAACTGCAGGTACCAATGTTATAAGAAGCATTGCTTAGCAATCAGGATGGTTTTGACCACAATGATAGAAAAAAGACTAGTTTCTGGTGCTGAATAAAACAAAAGTACCTGGGAAGGGGGGTTAAAGGGAGCTTAAAGGCAATGTACACCTTTGGGGGCAATTTATTAAATTATTGCATTATACTCATTTTTTCAATTGGTCTTTATTAACAATATGGAATCCTTTTTTGTGTACAGGGCTGACATGCTCTTCTAGCTACCTGTAGAATTTTTGTATTTTCCGTCATCTGAGCAGCAGACGGACTTCTTATCTGTGCTCTAAGACCTCATAAACACTCATTAAAGCTCAATCCTTATCTTACTGATAGATACTTAGAAAAACAGCTAACCTTTTTTGACTAAACAGCTCAATATTTTTAATAAAGACCAATTGAAAATATGATTTTTAGCCAAAAATAAATAAAATGCAATCATAAAAAAATTGACTCCAAAGGTGTACATAGCCTTTAACATTCCATGTATCTTTGCTATATGTTATAATTGATTGCCAAAAGGAAGACAACATACTGCACTGGCACATAGAATGGAATGGATCCACTGCAGAGATAAAGAGCATTTGAGACAAGCAACTAATTGGTCCCGGGCAGCCACAAATGTAGCCCAATGGATACATCTAAAAGGAGATGCATGACACAGCTTTCCTCACTCTTATAAGACCCTTGATGATCTTCTTTGGCAAAATCAGGATTTTTCAGAATGCTACTCCACAATTTAAATACTGTGTGTAATGTGCCTTCTAATATATGGGTCATGAGGCCTTTATATTACAAATAAATTGAACACTTCACTTGGCCACTTTTCATATAGTGATTAAACAGATTCATTGGTAACTCTTGAGACTAGTCTTTTAGACAATTTGTAGAGTAAGATTTAATCTGAACTAGAGATGAGCAAATCTATTCGCCGATTCGTTGATTAGTATCAAATCTTGGAATTTTTAGCTGCAAAGCAAATCCGAATATTAGGTTATTCGCTTCGGCTTTGTACGCATTCGCTCCGTAGTTTGTCCTATAAATTATACGCTATTGCTACGTATAAGTTACTGTATACGCTGTTGCGTACAAATTCAATTCATTAGCGAATGTTTACTGTTAGTTAGTTTATCGTGTCAAAAGCCCGGGAAGAAAGCAGTCACCTGACCAAGTGGGCAGGGCTTGCTCTGATTGGCTCAGGCTCGGTAAGCCAGTGACGCATCACTTCTGCTGCGACTGCTCAGATGAGCAGAAGCACTGTGTGTGAAGTTCTGAGACCTGTTTTGTGAAAATTTGGTGTAATTGCTCTGGGAATCCATATTACACATATCAGGGATATGCAGGGCCAGTGCAGGGCCAGTTCAGGGCTAGTAATTAATCAGGCAGGGAGAGAGAGACAGGGAGAGATAGGGAGAGACAGGGAGATACAGGGACAAAGACCAGCTGCAGGGCCACAGAGCGAATTGAAAAATGTCTGGAATGGATAAGCAAAAGGGGTCCAGTTCTAGCCAGACCCTCGAGCTCTAAAAAAAAAGGAGAAGGTGGCACAGGGCAGCAGTGCCAAAGGACCTGTAGTCGGAGCATCTACTAGTAGTATTCGCAATACTTGGCCGTTGTTCCACCAGGCTAACCCACCAAGGCGCAAAATTGTAGTGGAGGAGAAAGTAGATGAGGTAGTGGAGTGGATGGCACGCTCATCTCAGTCTCAGTCGGATGATCTGCTGTCATCTGCTGACACAGTATCCATATGTAGCCAGGGGTCAGACTCAGAGCATTCCTCCTGCTCCACCATTCCACTCCAGCAAACCCCGTCATTTTCTGCCACCTCTCGGGCTTCAGTGTTCCCTCCTAGTGGTGTCCCTTCTGCAATTTATAAAAAAAAAGCCACCGAAGCCCACCGCATAATCCGGCAGTTATAGAAGACAACCTCCCTGAGGATTTCTTAGAGGGCAGTCAGAGTTTGGACTGCCCGGAATTGTCGGTTGGTGGGGAACAGCCTAATTTGCATTCCGAAAAATGTGTTGTGGAGGAGTCTGATGATGAATCTGATGTGTTAGACCGAAGGACCTGGGAAGCAGATCGGGCTGGTGAGGAGGATTTGATCTCAGAGGAGGAGGGTGGTAGTAGTAGTGGCAGCAACAGAGGGCAGAGGCGAGTTAGGCCCAGGGCTAGTGCTTCCCTGGGAACTATAGTGGGGCCAGCACCAGGGTGTAAGCGTGCAAGGCATACAAGCTTGGCAAGCTGTGGAGAGCGCACGATGAGGTGGATGTACTAGTTACACCCCGGGACGCGGGCTGAGCTATGTCCTGGATGTGGCCTGCCTGACAGAAGGGACCCCGGGAGAAGTAACCAGCTCTTTAGTATTAATGGGCTGCTCTAAATTGCCGCATGACGCCGCTTCAAAATGGTTCCACAGAGCAGTGGTTCCAACATTTGTGGCTTTCCCATGGCTCAATTTCTGTTCCTACTGCTATCTCACAGCAGAATGGTGAATACTTCCACACCCGACGTGCGCTCTCCCAAGCTTGCAAGCTTGTATGCTTGCACGCTTACACCCTGGTGCTGGCCCACATAGTTCCAAGGAAGCATAGCTGGGCCTAACTCGCCTCTGCCCTTGTTGCTGCATACTACTACCACCTTCTCTCCTTGAGATCAAATGCTCCTCACCAGCCCGATCTGCTTCCAGGTCTTCGGTCTAACACATCAGATTCATCATCAGACCCTCACAACACATTTTTCGGAATGCAAATTAGGCTGTTCCCCACAACCGACATTCGGCAGTCCAAACTCTGACTGCCTCTAAGAATCTCAGGGAGGTTGTCTTCTATAACTGCGATTATGCGGTGGGCTTCGGTGGCTTTTTTTTTTAAATTGCAGAAGGGACACCACTAGGAGGGAACACTGAAGCCCGAGAGGTGGCAGAAAATACGGGGTTTGCTGGAGTGGAATGGTGGAGCAGGAGGAATGCTCTGAGTCTGACCCTGGCTACATATGGATATGTGTCAGCAGATGACAGCAGATCATCCGATGAGACTGAGATGAGCGTGCCATCCTCCACTACCTCATCTACTTTCTCTCCACTAAATTTTGCGCTTGGTGGGTTAGCTGGTGGAACAACGGCCAAGTATTGCGAATACTACTAGTAGATGCTCCGACTACAGGTCTTTGCACTGCTGCCCTGTGCACCTTCTCCTTTTTTTTTAGAGTCGAGTCTGGCTAGAACTGGACCCTTTTGCTTATCATTCAGACATTTTTCATTCGCTCTGTGGCCCTGCAGCTGGTCTTTGTCCTGTATCTCCTGTCTCTCCCTATCTCTCCTGTTCTCTCTCCCTGCCTGATTAATTACTAGCCTGAACTGGCCTGCACTGGCCTGCATATCCTGATATGTGTAATATGGATTCCAGAGCAATTACACCAATTTTCACAAAAACAGGTCTCAGAACTTCACACACAGTGCTTCTGCTCATCTGAGCAGTCGCAGCAGAAGTGATGCGTCACTGGCTTACCGAGCTGAGCCATCAGAGCAAGCCCTGCCCACTTGGTCAGGTGACTGCTTTCTTCCCGGGCTTTTGACACGATAAACTAACTAACAGTAAACATTCGCTAATGAATTGATTTGTACGCAACACGTATACAGTAACTTATACGTAGCAATAGGTATATTTATAGGACAACTACGGAGCGAATGCGTACAAAGCGAAGCGATAACTATATTCGGTTTTGCTTTGCAGCTAAAATCAAGATTTGATACTAATCAACGAATCGGCGAATAGATTTGCTCTCTCTAGTTCAGATTAAATCTTACTCTACAAATTGTCTAAAAGACTAGTCTCAGAGTTACCAATGAATCTGTTTAATCACTATATGAAAAGTGGCAGTGAAGTGTTCAATTATTTGTAATATAAAGGCTCATGACCATATATTAGAAGGCACATTACACACAGTATTTAAATTGTGGAGTAGCATTCTGAAAAATCTGATTTTGCCAAAGAAGATCATCAAGGGTCTTATAAGAGTGAGGAAAAGCTGTGTCATGCATCTCTTTTAGATGTTCCATTGGGCTACATTTGTGGCTGCCCGGGCAATTAGTTGCTTGTCTCAAATGCTCTTTATCTCTGCAGTGGATCCATTCCATTCTATGTGCCAGTGCAGTATGTTGTCTTCCTTTTGCAATCAATTATAACATATGCAAGATACATGGAATGTTAAAGGCTATGTACACCTTTGGAGTCAATTTTTTTATGATTGCATTTTTATTTATTTTTGGCTAAAATCATATTTTTCAATTGGTCTTTATTAAAATATTGAGCTGTTTAGTCAAAAAAGGTTAGCTGTTTTTCTAAGTAATCTATCAGTAAGATAAGGATTGAGCTTTAATGATGTTATGAGGTCTTAGAGCAAGATAAGAGTCCGTCTGCTGCTCAGATGACGGAAAATACAAAAATTCTACGGTAGCTAGAAGAGCATGTCAGCCTGTACCAAAAAAGGATTCCATATTGTTAATAAAGACCAATTGAAAAAATGAGTATAATGCAATAATTTAATAATTGCCCAAAGGTGTACATTGCTTTAAGCTCCCTTTAACCCCTTCCAGGTACTTTTGTTTTATTCAGCACCAGAAACTAGTCTTTTTTCTATCATTGTGGTCAAACATCCTGATGCTAAGCATGCTTCTTATAACATTGGTCTGCAGTTGCATACGAAGAAGATTCAGAGTTTAGTTTGTCCATATACACCGTACATGAATTTAATAGACTAGATAATGTACATAAAGATAAGCAACTGGGAATGTCAGACTACTTAGACATTGATACATATGATAATCCTGAGACAATTAATAACGAGTATGGGGTGAAGGTTCCCAAATAATATTATCTGCAACACAATTGTAGCATCAAAAAAGTGCTTTTACTGATTCATGACCATCACAAAAACAATATAAATATAACCATAATCCCAACATAAGTGCAGACTTATAAACAAAAGGTTCCTGTTAGGGGCTCTATACTGGCATGCAAGATAATCCTCTAAGAAAGGAGTTGCAGGAGAGTACAGCTCCCCCACAGGTGTTCCACGCGTTTTCCATTGAGGGTTCTTAGGGAACAAAGCCACAAATAAACATAATAAACATGAGAGGCACGTTAAAAAAATAGTTAAAATTGAAGCTGGTAATAAAGCAGACAAAGAATGTTCACAGAAAAGTAGCCCCAGGTTGGGTGGTCAAATGATTTAGGTAAATTGGTATAACCTTGCATCCAGGGCAAGACAGATTCTACAAATACTTCTAGATGGGAAGATTAGGTATTAAGTCCTCTGGTATGAATCTAATGTTTTAAACTACAAGGATGTCAATGATATTCGGAGCTCACAAAATGGATGGCTGCTGTTCAATAGACAATTGTGTCCCCTCCACAAACCAAGTGAAGAGGCTCCAGTATCCCCAATAAATAATATCTTGGTAGTGTCTCAGTTACCAAAACTTAAGAAGATCCCGCAAAAAATTTTTATTCTCTGACTGTTAGAAAGGTGCATGACGTAATCTGTGGTGAATGCAATCTTCTTATCAGAGAATGTAATTGTGAGTAATAACTCTCTTCTTATTGTAGCTGTGTCATGTGACCAACTCCTGACCTCTCACTGACCCAGGACAGAAAGCCAGTTACTGCTCTATTCATTCTTATGAAACTGAAAGTGAGGCTCCATAGGAATGCATAGAGAATTAGACTTCATGTCCACACATAAGTCTCTGTGTGAGTTGGTGGGTCTAATTCCTAGTCACATGACACAAATAAGAAACTTCAGGATTATATAAGTCAAAAATACAGCCACTGGTAAGAAAATGTTTCACTACAGATTACATGTACATTTCTAGCAGGACATGGAATAAAATTTTTTTGCGGGAGTTCTTCTTTAAGGGGATACTTCACAGCTTCAAGTATTTATAAGTGAATAACCAGTGATGGTGACTGTATACATTCCTGATAGTTCAGTGTAACAGTACAATATGATAGCCTTTATAGACAACTGATTACCGTATTTTTCACCCTATATAACAAAAAAAAAAAAATTTCCGCAAAAGTGGGGGAAATGCCCCCTGGTCTTATGGGCGAATGCTAATGAGCGCTTCATTATGAAAGCGCTCATTAGCACAGAGGACAAGGAAGGGGTGAAGGCTCTGTACTCACGCTTCTGGTCTCCTGTTTGGCTGTGCTGTGCTGCGCAAAGCGTGAGGGCTCTGTAACCTCATGCTGTGCGCGCCGGGTCACAGCACAGCCAGAGGCAGAAGGAAGAAGAGAGAGCGCGGCGGAGGAGCGGCGGCGTCCGCAGCAAAAGGTATGGCTTTATTTTTTATTCAATATGAGGCTGATGGGGGCTGATATTGCTTGGCTAGGGGCTGGTAATTGGCAATGGTGGCTGGTGAGAGGCACTGGGGGCTGGCCAGAGGCAATGGGGCTATACGAGGCTCTGGGGGTTAATAAGAAGCTGCTGGGGGCTCATAAAAAGGCAATAGGGCTTATATAAGAGACTGCTGGGGGTGATAAAGGAATATAGGGGGCTGATGAGAGGCATGGGGCTGATATGAGACTGCTGTGGGCTGATAAGAGGCATATAGGGGGCTGATGAGAGGCATAGGGTCTGATATAAGGCATGGGGGCTGATAAGAGGCTCTGGGGTTATAAGAAGCTGCTGAGGTCTTATTGGGGTCTTTTTAACATTGGAGGTCTTATTGGGCTGTCAGCTGAGGTCTGATTAATATTGGGGGTCTGATTGGAAGTCTGACCAGAGGTCTGATGAAAAATTTTTTTTTCTTATTGTCCCCTCTAAATGCTAGGTGCGTCTTATAGGCGGTGCGTCTTATAGGGGAAAAATACGATAATATATGGTATCCTCAGAAGATAGGGAGAGA
>ONZH01028750.1:0-32454 GCA_900303285.1 Rhinella marina
GAAACATCAGCCAGCACGTCCACTTCAATGTCCCAGTGCAGCATTCAAATGTCCTTACCGCAGGCATTTGAACGCAAGCGCAAATACCCTGCCACCCACCCACAGGCCATAGCTCTAAACACGCAACTTTCCAAGTTGCTGGCCCTGGAAATGTTCCCGTTTAGGCTGGTGGCCAACAAGGCTTTTCGCAGCCTGATGGCGGCGGTTGTCCCTCGTTACGCAGTCCCCAGCTGTCATTAGTTTTCCTGGTGTGCCATCCCTGCCTTACACCAGCACGTGTCCAGAAACATAACCCTGGCCCTGACCAGCGCAGTTACTGGCAAGGTCCAGCTAACAACTGACACATGGACAAGCGCTTGTGGCCAGGGACGCTACATTTCCCTGACGGTACACTGGGTGAACTTTTTGGAGGCTGGGAGCGAGTCGTCCCCTGGGATGGCACATGTGCTACCAACGCCGAGGATTGCGGGCCCTACTTCCATCCGGATTTCTGCCGGTGGAAATGGGGAAGACCTTACACAGGGTGATAGCCAGACCACCCTCGATTCGTCTTCTCAGCGCCAATTGGAGGAGGAGGAGACGGTTGCCACCGCTACACAGGGTAGGCATACCACGTTTACACCATCTCTTCGGCGTGGATGGGCTGAAGAGGAGGAAGAGGACGAGGAGGATATTGAGAGTCATGTTCCTGGTGGGGAGAGCGAAGCCTTGTCTGTTGGGACTCTGGCACACATGGCTGACTTCATGCTAGGCTGCCTTTCCCAAGATCCTCGCGTTATATGCATATTAGGCAACACGGATTACTGGTTGTTCACCCTTCTCGACCCCCGCTACAAAGAGAACTTCCCATCTCTCATTCCTGTGGTGGAGAGGACAAGTAAAATGATGCAATACCAGAAGGCCCTTGTCGAAAAATTGCTCCACAAATTTCCATCTGACAACGCTGGTGGCAGAGTACGTAGTTCCTTGGCCACCCGAGGAGGGGAAGCGAGGGGAACACACAGCAGTTCCAACAAAGGCAAGGCGACACTCTCCAAGGCCTGGGACAGTTTTATGACACCCCGCCAGCAGCCTCACCCTGATGAGCGGCCTAGTGTGACAAGGAGGGAAAAGTTTTGGAAGATGGTAAAGGAGTACCTAGCTGACCGTGTCAACGTCCTCAGCGATCCTTCTGTGCCTTATAATTATTCGGTGTCTAAGGCCCCATTCAAACGACCTTATTGAATGAGGCAGTATCTATCCGCAAAATTGAGGAATAGATGCGCCCCCATTCACCTCTATGGGGCCGGGAGCCGCGGCACGGAGCTAGCTCCGTACCGCGGCTCATTTGAAGCATGTCCTATACTTGTCCGTACGCACGGACAAGTATAGGCATTTTCAATGGGGCCGCCCGGCGTGTGTTCCGAGCGCTGCGGAACACATGCCGGGGCCCCCGTATATTTGCGGGTCCGCAATAATGGAGCCTAAGCTGGACACGTGGCACAAACTGGCGCTCTACGCCTTGGAGGTGCTGGCCTTCCCTGCCGCCAGCGTTTT
The DNA here is from genome assembly GCA_900303285.1 of Rhinella marina. Classification (NCBI taxonomy): domain Eukaryota; kingdom Metazoa; phylum Chordata; class Amphibia; order Anura; family Bufonidae; genus Rhinella; species Rhinella marina. The sequence continues at coordinate 1,537 of ONZH01028750.1, forward strand.
GTCTGAGCGGGTATTTAGTGTCGCGGGGGGCATAATTACTGATAAGCGCATCTGCCTGTCAACTGACAATGCTGACAGGTTGACGCTTATCAAAATGAACAAGGCCTGGATTTCCCCTGACTTCTGTACTCCAACAGAGGAAAGTGGCTTAAGATGAAGGAACCTTAAATCTGGATTTTAAGGTGTATTGAATACACTGTATTATCATGTACCCCTTCCTCTTCTTGTCCTCTTCCTCATCTTCCTCCATCATATGAAACAGCTTATTAGGCTGCCCTCGAAGTCCACCAGCTGGGCCTGCACCCAAATTTTTTAGCCGGTTAGCTCACCAGCTGGGCCTGCAACATAATTTTTTGGCCTGTCAGCTCACCAGCAGGCACTCAACCATAATGTTTTACACGCTCAGCTCTGCTACATGTCACTTCTAATGTTTCAGACATTCAGCTAAGCGGCATGTCTCCCTTAATTTTTTTTTTTCGGTCAGCTCGGCAGCAGAGTGTCACCCTTAAATTTTTTGGACGTTCAGCTCGGCATTAACGTGTTAACCTTAAATTTGGGACAGTTTGATAAAGTGCAGTGGCAGCAGCATGGAGTCCTATTCCATTATACGACACGGCCTGCTTTGAACACTACAATTTTTTAAAAATTAACGCTTCGGGCCCCCGGGACACTCAGTGAAGGGCATCGGGGAGGCGCCGAGAGGCAGGGGCTCCGACAGGTGGTAGCTCACCTCGCTGCAGACGGCCAACTCGATCCCAAGATCAAACTTCGAGCTTTTTAAGTGCAGCAACTTATATATACGCTATTGGAGCTGGAACTCTTTTTATTGATTTTATGCAAAAGTACAAAAATAAACTTTACAGTTTCATAACATGGAATAACAAAAATTTTCAAACTAGCCCAGCCGCACACACTCACCATTCATACCTATAAACAATATACACTATATACTATAATATAGAAAAGAAAACTCAAAGAAAACCTAACAGCGCTAGCCCGGCTGTAAAACAAACCCACATATATGTATATGCATATATATATATCGCTCAAACCTATACATGCATATTCATATATGCCTAAACAATTATAATTTTTTAAATAATATATAATAAACTATAATAATAAAATTATATATTTATATATATATATATATATATATATATATATATTTTTTTTTTTTTTTTTTTTAACAATAATAAACAATAATACCAAACAGTATAATGAAAATAAACTTTTTTTTTTTTTAATAATCACACAAGCATAAACTTAACCTAACCTATCTAACCCTACTATCAGCTAACTATCCCTCCACCCAGGGACTGACCTCCACCTCATGTCCATGTCATGTCCGCATAGTCCGAGGCCAGCCCCTCCTTAACCCGTCACCGCCTACATCCAGCCCCTCGCCCCATGTCCTCTCATGTCCGCATAGTCCAGGGCTGAATGCAGGCCTCCCACACACACACCCCACCCAACCTAACTACAACCCTCTTACCCTAAATATACAAATATACAAAAATTTAAGCACACAAAAACAACACAAAACCATAACGAACTTCGCAGTACATAACAAAACAAATCAGTACTTAACAGTCAAAACCACCCAAAGGCCCAAGTTCGGTCGTCTGCAAGCCCTTTTCAAAACCATTAACTTATTTCAAAACAAAAGCTAGGGCACATCAAAAGCAAAACCTCTCCCCCGAGTAGTGGTCAACCTCAGACATCACATATTCAGCCTCCCATCCCGAGGACATGAAAACAGTGACGTCGTCAGTGTACGCTACCAATCTCTGAGCGGCTTCTGGCTCCGCCGGATCCAACCTGACTCCCGCCAAAGGTCCACAATCATTCCCCTGAGAAGAGGATCGATGGTGAACACGTATAAGAGCAGGCTCAACGGACAACCCTGGCGGACTCCAGACCCAACGTCAAAAAAGAGGCCAGACCAACCGTTCACCAGCGGGAAACTTTCTGCCTCTGCATACAAGATCTTTAACCAGTCGACAAACCCCCCCCAAGAGGCCATATCTCAGAAGGACCGACCAGAGGTACTGGTAATGAACCCAATCAAAAGCCTTTGCCTGATCTAAGGTCAGCATGTACCCCTTCCAGTGACCCGCCCTACTCTGTTCCACTGGCTCTCAGACACCGAGTACAGCACTAAAAGTGCTATGGCGTGGAACTGAGCAATGCTGGGTCCCCGAAAAGGAGCCAGGGCGCAAACTTGACCAGCCGATTAAACAGTATCTTTGCCAGAATCTTCCTGTCCGTATTGAGAAGTGCTATGGGACGCCAAGTCTCAATATGGCTCGGATCTTTACCCTTTGATAGAAGGATCAGGGCTGACCTCCTCATTGACTTCGGCAGAGTGCCCGAGGATAGGCACTCATTGAATACCTCAGTCAAGAGGGGAACTAAGGAGTCCTTAAAGGTCTTATAAAACTCGGATGTTAAGCCATCCGGGCCCGGTAACTTCTTTAGGGCTAACCCTTCGATCACCAGGCTGACTTCCTCTTCCTGATCTCTTCCACCAAAACATCAAGAGAAAGGTCTACTCCTGACACAGGGACGGTTTCAGCCAGGAAAGCCGACATCCTGTCCTGATTGAGATCCTTCTTCCCCAAGAGGCACGAGTAAAAGGTTCTGACGATTTCCAGGATCCCCGACCTAGACCTGTTCAGAGATCCTGTACCATCGATCAGACCTGTCACTAACTTACTATTTACTGACATCTTACAGTTTCTGTAAGGGTCGGGCGAGAGGTATCTCCTGAAATCCCTCTCAAAAACCAAAGATGCGTGGCTATCGTACTGGCACCTCTTGAGCAAAGATTTAACCCTAGAGATATCCTCGAGGCTACCTCCAGTCGAGACCAGATGCTCGAGTTTCCTCCTCAGACCCTGGTACAAGCGGTATCTGTCCAAGGACCTGAGGCTCGAGAGCTGGCGGAAGAATTTTGCTACCCGATCTTTGAATATCTTCCACCACTCAGACTTAGTGTCACAGAGATCCAGCAACAGTACCTGACTCTGAAGGAAGTCCTTAAAGGATTGTCTCACCTCTGCTTCCTCCAGGAGGGCCGAATTCAGCTTCCAGTACCCTCTCCCCTTTGGGGAGTCTCTGCAATATTCAAAGAGAAAACAATCAAACAGTGGTCGGAGAATTCCATCTCAACAACCTTTAAAGGCGAAAAGATGGCTTCTTCCTTCAAAAAAAAACCTGTCTATCCTAGACCTAATCTGACTACCTCTGTAATAGGTGAATCCCCCGTGGCCTGGGGTGTGCCTAATGTGGACATCCACCAGGCGGGCCTCGCTAGCTATGCTGTTTAACGCTATACTATTGTAAGCCAGCCAGTATCTGTCGCCTCCCCTGTCTTGAGACCTCATGACGGCTTTGAAGTCTCCACCAAAGACCACCTGCCGGCTCGTAAAAAGGAAGGGCTTAATCCTCATAAAGAGACATTTGCGGTCCCACTTACTTTGGGGATCATAGATGTTAATCAAACAAAGCTCCTGTCCCTTCATGAGTACATCTAAGATCAAAAACCTCCCCAGTTCTAGCTCGATCAGCCGTCGGCATTCCACTGGTGCGGTAAAAAGGACCGCCACTCCGCTATACGGCTCAGCCGCAAGAGACCAATACGAGGGTCCTGATCTCCATTCCCTCTTGGCTTTATGGACGGCCGCCAAATCTGGCAGCCTGGTCTCTTACAAGAATAAAATGTCAGCTTCAACATGGCTGAGAAAATCGAAGGCTGTAAACCTAGCCACATCCAGCAGCGGTCACGGGGGGGGGGGGGGAGCACCGGAACCACCGACCGGAACCAATAACAATTAAGGGTTGGGACACAAAGGACCCGAGGAGGGGGGGTGCGCTGGCCCCATGACAGCGCCGTAAACCCACAGTGCACTTATCCAGCGCTACCGGAGCTGCAGCGGTGAGCGGGGCCACAGACGCAACAGACACGCCCCCCGCTCCTGCCGAGCTTGAAACCTTCCTGTTCGGTCTCTTGGCCGACTCCTCCCCCATGCCTCCCCCGCTACCACAAGCGGGGACGACGTCCTGCGCCATCTTTGTTTCAACTTTAAACATTATCTCCCCGCTCCCACACTCTGGCCCCACAACAGAGGCCAGGCTAGGGGGGATAGCGGGATCTGCGCCCTGAACCGACTTTTCAGTCAGTCCAGAGCGCAGAGGGTGAGGTACAAAAACATACTGCACCTTGGTTGTCTTGTTTTTCTTTGTCTTGTTTTTCTTTTGCCTTCTTTTTCCTTTTGGGCGCAGTTCATCACCGAAAACAAACAATTCTTTGTTGATCCGGGGGACTCTAAAGTACGTATTTGCGCCATCAAACGCCCCCCTACTCCACTGCTTTCTCCACTTTCTCCACCTTCGCCACTGCTGCCTTCTTCCTCTGAGCTGGTGGTCAGGTGCACTTGCCCCGCTGGGATACTAGTGTCCATCAACTGCTCCCAAACCTCTGCTACTTCTGTCACCTCTTTCTCCAGCACCTCTTCCTCTGCCACTTCTTCCTCTGCCACCTCATCCTTATCACTGGAGGCTTCCACCTCCGGCAGCTTCCCCTCCATTGCCAGGAATCTGGAATTCATTACAAAGGTTCTCCTTGAAGGGGCCGCTGCCATTTAGGATCTCCATCTGTCTTCCCTCCAGCCGCTTTACTTCTGCTTTCAGGTTTTTCACCTTTTGGGAAATTTGGGGCCTATTCCTCTTAGAAGCCCTTTTCCCGGCTCTTTTTCAGGTCCTTTTCTGACATCTTCATTCTCCCGGAGGTAAGCCGCGATCCTGGAGCTGTAGGCGGTGACGGGCTCCCGGGGCTTCATGCTTCCCCAGTCACCCACCACTAGACGCAACCCACCTCCAGGATCTCTCCGTACTATCTGGGGCTACTGCCGCCCCCCTGGACTTGCCGGCGATGGACTCGGCTCCACTCCCAGGAGTTGCTGGAGACACGGCATGGCTCCTTCTTGATCTTCTAACTCCCGAAGTGGCTGGTGGTTCAGAGGCCAGTAACTCACCTCCCCTACTCCCCACCAGCCTACCCCGGGGAGCAGGATCCTGGGTTCTGGACTGCTTCATAGCCCAGGGACCCACCATCTTCCTGGGAAGAGGCAGGTCCTGGGCTGGGTAGATGGAAAAACTCTGGAGGTCTTGGCTGGTTCTCAGGAGCTGCAAACAACACGACCACACCCCATGGCTGCTAGCACCAGACTTGCCCTCCAATAGATCCTCGTTAAAGGATTTTACGTGTACTCATTCCAATTACATGGCCTCGAAAGAGTCCTGTATTGTTATTTTTTATCACTACCTCCCGGAGTTGGGAGTGGGTAATTTAAGCGCCTGCTGCCTTCATTGGATGTGGTAGCCGTTTCTCTGGCTCCCTTTCTGGGGGCCCTTGAAGAAGGCGACCCCCTGGCGACGGAGCGGAGAGCGAGAGTGGAAGCGCTCATCTCTATATTCATCTGTATCGCCTTCTTGAGGACAGCGATACAGATGAATAATGTGGCGGGGCAGGGGAGGGAGAGGCATCTCCCCTGCCCGTTCCTCTGATAGGCTGCAGTACAGTGCGGGACACAGGCCAGAAGAGGCCTGCATCACTTCACTGCGAGTGTTATGGAGGTACAGTAAGTATGTGAGTTTATTGTTTTCATTATTTTTAGTATAGCAAGAAGGTGGTGGGGGCCCTATATACTGGCACATTATGGGGGGCACTATGGAGAGGGGGAAGGAGCACTTTGGGGGCCCTATTTACTGCCACATTATGGGGGCACTATGGAGAAGGGGGAAGGAGCACTTTGGGGGCCCTATATAGTTGCATATTATGGGGGGGCACTATGGAGGAGAGGGGAAGGAGCACTTTGGGGGCCCTATATACAGTGCTGGCCAAAAGTATTGGCACCCCTGCAATTCTGTCAGATAATACTCAATTTCTTCCAGAAAATGATTGCAATCACAAATGCTTTGGTAATAATATCTTCATTTAATTTGTCTTCAATGGAAAACCACAAAAAGAATTGTCAAAAAGCCAAATTGGATATAATTCCACACCAAACATAAAAAAGGGTGTGGACAAAAGTATTGGCACCCTTTGAAAAATCATGTGATGCTTCTCTAATTTGTATAATTAACAGCACCTGTTACTTACCTGTGGCACATAACAGGTAGTGGCAATAACTAAATCACACTTGTAGCCAGTTGAAATGGATTAACGTTGACTCAACCTGTGTCCTTGTGTGTACCACATTGAGCATGGAGAAAAGAAAGAAGACCAAAGAACTGTCTGAGGACTTGAGAAGCAAAATTGTGAGGAAGCATGAGCAATCTCAAGGTACAAGTCCATCTCCAAAGACCTGAATGTTCCTGTGTCTACCGTGCGCAGTGTCAAGAAGTTTAAAGCCCATGGTACTGTGGCTAACCTCCCTAGATGTGGACGGAAAAGAAAAATTGACGAGAGATTTCAACGAAAGATTGTGTGGATGGTGGCTAAAGAACCTCGACTAACATCCAAACAAGTTCTAGCTGCCCTGCAGTCCGAGGGTACAACAATGTCAACCCGTACTATCCGTCGGCGTCTGAATGAAAAGGGACTCTATGGTAGGATACCCAGGAAGACCCCACTTCTGACCCAGAGACATAAAAAAGCCAGGCTGGAGTTTGCCAAAACTTACCTGAGAAAGCCAAAAACTTTTTGGAAGAATGTTCTCTGGTCAGATGAGACAAAAGTAGAGCTTTTTGGGAAAAGGCATCAACATAGAGTTTACAGGAAAAAAAAAGAAAATGGTTTGAGAGAAAGCACTGGAGACTTCTAAAGTGGCCAGCAATGAGTCCAGACCTGAATCCCATAGAACACCTGTGGAGAGATCTCAAAATGACAGTTTGGAGAAGGCACCCTTCAAATCTCAGGGACCTGGAGCAATTTGCCAAAGAAGAATGGTCTAAAATTCCAGCAGAGCATTGTAAGAAACTCATTGATGGTTACCGGAAGCGGTTGTTCGCAGTTATTTTGTCTAAAGGTTGTGCTACCAAGTATTAGGCTGAGGGTGCCAATACTTTTGTCCGGCCCATTTTTGTGTTTTGTGTAAAATGATCAATGATTTGACTTTTTTTTCATTCTCTTTTGTGTTTTTTCATTGCAAGCAAAATAAATGAAGACATTATTACCAAAGCATTTGTGATTGCAATCATTTTCTGGAAGAAATTGAGTATTATCTGACAGAATTGCAGGGGTGTCAATACTTTTGGCCAGCACTGTACTAGCACATTATGGGGGGTCACTATGGAAAAGTGGGAGAGGAGCACTATGGGGGCATCTACTGGGCACCCTATATACTGGCACATATTATGAGGGGGCACTATAAGGGCTACTGGTAGCCCTATAGACTTGCACGCATTAAGGGGGTACTATGGAGACGTGGAGGGGGGAAGGGAGCACTATGGGGGCATCTACTGGTAGCCCTATATACTTGCACGCATTAAGGGGGGTACTATGGAGACGTGGAGGGGGGAAGGGAGCACTATGGGGGCATCTACTGGGAGCCCTATATACTGGTACGCATTAAGGGGGCATTAAGGAGAAGGGGGGAAAGGAGCAATATGGTGGTATCTACTGGGGGCCCTATATATTGACACACATTAAGGGGGCACTATGGAGAAGTGGGGGGAGCACTATGGGGGCATCTACTGGGGGCTCTATATACTTTGCATGCATAAAGGGGGCACTATGGAGAAGTGTGGGGGGGAGGAGCACTATGGGGACATTATATAGGGGCATTTAATACTGGCACCCATTTTGGTGCCACTATGGGGAAGGGGGGAGAGGAGCATTATGGGAGCATCTATGTGGGGAAGTCTATTGGGGCATTTTATACTGTCACATTATGGAGGGCTCTATGGGGATGGGGAGGAGCAGTATGGGGGCACTATATAGGAGTATTTTATACTGGCACAAATTATAGGGGCACTATGGGCACCTAAGCCCAACTGGGGGCACTAAGTGTTTTTTTTTGTGGCACACAGTACAGGTCATTGGAACACATGAGGGCCCTCTGGGGACATTTGCTTTACTGGGGTCACTAAGAGGAGGTATATTTTTTTACTGCCACACAATGGGGCTTTTTTTGTACTGCCACACATTATATTATTATTATTATAATTACTACCAGGGGCATTATCGTGGGCTTTATTACAACTGGGGGACTATGGGAGCAGAGGCACATTCTTTGCACAAGGGCCCTCTGCTGTCTGTGTCTGCCCTGTGGTTATTTTTTTTACACTAAGCCTCTCCTCTAACTCTGCCCAGTGCATAACTATTCTCACCCAGTCCCACTTACCTAATAAAATCTATCATGGGGTACACGGCGGTACCAATAAACCTTGCAATAAATGAAACAACCAATTGGTCGTACCTCATCCAGGGTGTTGCTGGCGTGTCTGTGTGATGTCCACTGGAACTGGAAAAAGGTCCTTGTGGTCAAAGACAAAAAAGTATAATCATCTAAGGAAGAGGTGTTGATGGCCACTGTGAAATGCCCTGAAGGGGATGCTATGCTGGCCCTGTAAGACCTAGCCATCCCAATGTACAACAGAGTTATTTCCTGACAGTGCCCCTGACAGTATTAATGACCACATTGTACCCCCTCACTGCAGTTTTACCTACATTATGTTCCCTCACAGTATTTATGCCTACCTTTTTGCCCCTTCAGAGTAATTATGCACACCTTTTTGCATATTAACATTAGTTTTGCCCATGTTTTTGCCCCTTCTCTGTAGTTATGTCATCCTTGTGCCCCCTCACTTTGGTTATGTTCTCCTTGTGCCCCCCTTAGGCCCCTAGTGCTATCTCCAGCTCAATTAAAAAAAACACACACAAATACTTACCTGTTTCCTTCATAATCAGCACAACCTGTGTTCCCCAGCAGCAGCACACTCAAGAACATCGTGCTGCAGGCTGTGCAGGAGGTTGATTCCCAGGCTTTCACCATTCTTCCCATACAGCCATCAGCACAAAATGTGGGCTGCTGGGGAGCCCCAGAGATCAGCGGAACGGTAAAGCAGGGAGCAGATGGTGAAAGCCGCACCTGAGCACAGAGAAGGCAATGAGGGGAGCTGGATGGTGGGGTCCGAGCCCCTGACAGGGGTTCTGGACAGGAGCTAAAGTTTTAATTGTAATTAGGGGGCAGGACCTTTTTTCCAAGGCTCGGCCCCCTTCCTCCACGGGCCCCATAGCAGCTGCGTGGTTTTCCTCTATTAGAGGTACATCACTGGGTAGTTTGCTGCTACTGTAAGCTACATCATTCCTGCAGTTTTATTGAAAACAGCTCATTGAGCAACATATGCATGAGAAGAATTTATATTCATCTAGTTAGTTTGGGGCAGGGGCCAAGTAGCTTGTCATTACTGAGATCAGTGTGGTATGACAGGATTAAGGAGAGCAAATGATATGGTTACAGATGAACACTAAAACTGAGCTTCCCGGCAAAGTGATTTATTCCACTTTCAATAAAAGGAAATATTTGTGAGGCACTAAAAATGTCCTATGACATCAAAGTCATAAAAGGGAAATGAAAGGATACATTTCAAATTGATCCTTGAAAAGGCATTGATCTGCAAAGTGTTCACTTCCTAATTTTTACTTTAATGCAACAATGTAAGGTTTCAATTTTTCCTGTATTATCTTAGCTTATTGGCAGTTTTGAACCATCGTTGTCTCATGAAAATTCCAATGATTTAAGTGCTGCTAATTGTACTGAAAGCGGCACATTTGTTAACAGATACCAGTCTTAATAACCCCTATACCTGGAGGTGGATCTGCCGCAGTTATGAAGAGGCACAGGCGTCTCCATAACTTTGGTGCATCCACCGCCACTTCTAAATGTAAGAAAGATTCTGGGCTGTCCTACATTTAGACCACTTTCTACACCTAAAACAGACATATAAAATGGTAAATTAGACGGACCTGCTGGCCCATCCTCTTCCCTGTCCACACCACACCCACTTTTTATACCTGCCCTGAGCGGAGAAAATTTGTAGATTGGACCTTTGCGCCACAATCTACGTTAGAAATACACCTAATTTAGGTGTATTTCTGTTTCGTAAATGACCCCTTAGCCTTTAGTGGAAGAAGCCATCTAAATCAGAATAGGAAAACCCCAATTTCTCCTAAATCACTGAGGCCTGTTATCAGCTGCTTTAGTTGATATGGCATTGCGGCTGCTGCACGCTAAACAAATACCAGCTTGAGCTTCAGAAAAGTAGTGCTTGAGCTGCAGGAGATTAAACCCAGATTCAATTGCTATTTCATTGTTTTAGGTATATTCCACCACCCTCCCGTTGACATCGCAGCAGCCATCATTGTAATTATAGCACCTCCATCTCATTCACTTAAATGGGACACAGTCAGGGGCGTACATAAAATTCATTGGACCCCCATGGTCTTTCTCAAGTCCCAATGACTACCCATCCCTGGTCCTTCCAACCTTTTACCCCAGCCCCTCCCCCACCTCACCCATGAATGGTGCCTTAAGAAGGTACATTGGTGCTGCATTACACATTATTACTGTTTTTGATAACTTTGGGTGTGCTTACGAAACAACATGTGCACATAGGGTGACATTAGTGGGTATAATGTATTATATAGCACTACCATCCAAGCCCACGTTCATATTACTGTTAGTTTTCCATTTTTCTAATCCGTCAGAAGAAACAAAAAACATAATGCTCATTTATGCACATTTTGCATCCGTTTTAGCCATTTCCATCTGAGATACATTATTTTAGACGAAAAAAAACTAAATAATTTGTGTAGAGCCATCTAAAAAACAGAGAACATCTTGCCAGAGTTCACCGGATCCAGCATTTTTAGATTCTACCGTTCACCGCTGGATCCCATAGACCAGGGATGCCCAACCTGCACCCTCCAGCTGTTGCAAAACTACAACTCCCAGCATGCCTTGACAACCTACAGCTATTAGGGCATGCTGGGAGTTGTAGTTTTGCAGCAGCTAGACGGCTGCAGGCTCAGCTTTCCTGCCATAAACTATAGTGGGATCCAGACGCTTTCCAGCAGGGTTTCGGCCTGACAAAAACTGTTCTACTTCGGCCTGACTGTGAAGGGTAGAATCCAGCAATGGTGGAATCTGGTGAACTCTGGCAAGATGTTCTCTACCAGAGACCAATCAACAGAGGTGTGAATGGAGATTAATATGGCATCAAAGTGCAATGATCAGATAACTTTATTTTGTCCTGTTTAACTAACATCCAAACTACAGAAGCCCAAAAGACAGTGATCACAGACTAACAGCATGAGACATCTCAGACACACACACACACATTAGATATATAAGGATGTAGCAGATTTAAAGGGGTTGTCCGGGTTCAGAGCAGAACCTGGACATATCCCCCTAGTTCCCCCACTTAGCCCCTCTGACACGAGCATTGAAGCATTTCATGCTGCGCTGGATCTGGAGAATTTTTCTGGAGATCCGTGACATCAACGGTTGTGCAGAAAAAGCCCTTGCCCTGCGCAATTTGGAGGTGCTGAGTGGGGGAAGAAGGGGACATGCCTGGGTCAACTCTGAACCCGGACACCCCTTTAACAGTCACAGTCATAACTAGGGATGAACAAATTGAATTTGGATGAAACAAAGTCAATTCGCATAAAACTTCATTCTAATACTGTGCGGAGCGGGAGCTCCGTACATTATTAGAATGTATTGGCTCCGATGAGACCACTTGGAACCGAACCGTTCGGGAAGTGTTTTTTTTACAGTAGAAATGAATATCTTCGGCTCATCGAAGCCAATACATTCTAATACTGTACGGAGCTCCTGCTCTACAGTATTAGAACAAAGGTTTATGCGAATAGACTTTGGACGTTTCATCCAAAGTTGATTCGCTCATCCCTAGTAACATACCAAGTGTGTGTTAAATCTGCTATATGTGTGTGTGTGTGTATATATATATATATAAAACTGTCGCATTTACAATCACGAAATTTGGCACACAGGTGCATCAGGTGTCCGGGAAGATTTTAGACCGGGTCTCAGGTCTCTAGCATGTACCGTTCCTGAGATATTCCCCAAAAAATGCATTAGCCAATAGAAGCATGGTCACATGACCCTAATCAGTAAAAATAAGCTTGTAGGCTCTTAGCCTCCACACACACACACAGTTTCACACCAGGTTTCCATAACAACCCAGCCATTGTCCTTCACTGCTGTAGGTCAGCTTTAAAGGGGCAGAGCTTTGTGGATGACACTGTTAAAGGGGTATTCCGGTTACCATAAATATAACGTATTTTAGACTAATTCATCATCAATCATTACCTAATATAATGTAAATTTCACATATTTACCATTCAGTAGTGATAAAAGATGTTTTCTTCCACTGCTACCCACTGTGTTTCCTCATAAATTACCATGGCATCAACCTGTAATTCAGGCCACCCTCAAAAGAAGGACTTAAAAATCCCACCCCCAGGTCCCGCGAAGCCACCCCCCGACTTGGTCAGGTAACACCCCCTTCCACTCCGCAGCCAACGATGATTGAAAAAATGGTAAGGTAAAAATCAACTTCTGTCAGCTGCAGGGGTGGGAGAGAGGGTGACTTTCTCCCTACAGCTCCTGCTCAGACTGCATAGTGCTGCTGTCTGAGAGTGAGTTGTTTAAAAGGACATCCCTGTGTCAGGAAGGACATGGAGTCTGAAAGCCAGACTCTCCGGGCAAAAACCGGAGGTCAGTTAAGGGGACTGTAACCTATGGTCAGTGTTAAGGAGTGGGTGCTGTGTAACTCTCTGTTAAACGGCCAGGCTGATGTGAAGGGGTGTGGGCTGCTGTAGTGATCCCATTTTAAGGAGACGGGGCACTGTGGGGGGGGGGTCGGTGTTAAGGGTAAAAGACTGCTGCACATCCAACTGGTGAAAAAAATGTGTAGTCCTTTATTCATATGTGATAGTTCAGTCCACTTGCTGGGACTGTTCTCAAGCAATGAATACAAAATCGCAGTGTGTATATAGGGTATATAGGGTAGCACAACACTTACATACTTAATCATCACTTAGATATTAAATAATCATATAGTATCTCATTAAACATAAAAACTCATCATATACAAATATTTTCCATTATAGAAAATAAAGTGCTATGTGCTGATAATTTCATACCTGTAAACATCAAGGTTGATACATAAACCATATCATAATTAGAGCTGAGCGAATCTATTCGCTGCTTCATAGATTCGATACGAATCTTCGTAATTTTCTACTCTGAAGCGTATCCGGATCTTTTCAGATTCGCTCTGGTCGAATCTTAAATGTACTTAAACTTTTGTACGCTAACGCTACGTCTGCGTTTGATGAATTATACACTAATGCTATGCATCTGATAATTTGTATGCTGATGTTTACGAATTCAGTTAAGTAGCAAACTTTTACTGTATGTTTGTTAATTGTGCGGAAATGTTCACGGTGAGAGCGGCAAAAACCCGGGAAGAACCCGGTCACTTGACCTAGGGGGAAGGGCTTGCTCTGATTGGCCATAGGCTCAGTAAACCAGTTACATCACTTGTGCTGCGCCTGCTGAGACGAGCATGAGCTTGTGAAAGACAGAGAACTGTGTTCTGTAAATTCTGGTGTTGTTCTGTGCACCCACATTACAGATATCAGGGCTAGTGCAACGCTAGTGCAGGCCTAGTAATATTAATCAGGCAGGGAGAAAGAGAGACAGGGAGAGAGACAAAGACCTGATTGTCTGCTGCCACAGTCAAGTAAAATTGTCTGGCACTGAAAAGCAGAAGGGTACCACTTCCAGCCATACCTCTAGCTCCAAAAAAAAGAAGGTGGCACAGGCTAGCAGTGGACTTGTAGGCGTAGCTGCTACCGGTAGAATACGTAGTAGTTGGCCACTGTTCCACCAGGCTAACCCACCAAGGCACAAAATTGTTGCAGAGGAGAAAGTGGATTAGGTAGTGGAGTGGATGGCTCACTCATCTCAATCACAGCAGGATGGTGTGCTTTCTTATGCTGACACTGTATCATGTAGCCAGGGGTCAGACTCAGAGCGTTCCTCCTGCTCCACCGTTCAGCTCCAGCAAAGCTCATCATTCTCTGCCTCCTCCCCGGCTTCAGTACCCCCTCCTACTGGTGTGCGTTCTGTGTTTTATCAAATAAAAGGCCACTGAACCTCACCGCATAATCCGGCAGATATTGAGGAAAACCTCCCTTTTTTAGAGAGTAGTCAGTGTTTGGACTTCCTGGAAGCGGACGTTGGTGGGGAACAGCTGATATTGCAGTCAGACAAAAGTGGTGGGGAGTTTGATGTTGATGACTTTGTGTTAGACAGGAGGACCTGGGAGCCGGATCGGGGTGGTGAGGAGGATTTGATCTCCAAGGAGGAGGGCGGCGGTAGTGGCATCAACAGAGGGCAGAGGCGAGGTAGGCCCAGGCCTGCCTTGGGAACTAGTGAGACCCCAAATAGGGTGGGACCGGCATCAGGGTCCAAGCGTGAAAGGGCTACAAGCTTGGTCACCTCTGGAGGCCGAACGTCAGGTGTCTGGAAGTATTTCACCACTATGCTATGTGCAATTTCTGTAAGCAGAAATTGAGCCATGGGAAAGCCTCAAATAGGGACCACTGCTCTGTGGAACCATCTGAAGCTGAGTCATGCCGTACATTTGTCTAACCAAGGTGGATTACAGCGCGCCTTGATTCTGAAGAGCTAGCTACTTCTCCTGGGGTCCCTTGCGTCAGGCAGGCCGCATCCAGGGGTGTAACTAGTACATCTTACATGTCCTCGTCATCAACCGTGCGCGTTTCTCCACCTCCTCTTACTCGTCAGCCGTCCATCGTTCAAGTGCGTGGCCAGGAAGGAACTACACGCAACCAGCAATCCCACAGTGCGCAAACTTAATTCCCACCTGACCAAGTTGCTGACTGTGCAGTCTCTGCCGTACAATTTATTGGATTGTACTGCTTTTAGGGAGCTGATGGCTTGCGCTCAGCTGCGCTGGCAGATCCCTAGCCGGCATTACTCGACACCTGGAGCAGTGCGTATGGCCAGGGACAATACATGTCCTTTACGGCCCACTGGCTGAATGTTTTTAGCGGCAGCGAGGCAGCACCCCAGCAACGGGGCCAGTTGCTTTTGGAACCTCCATGCAGTTTCCAACCAGGATTGCAGACCACGACACACTTATCCGCTCCCTCCTCCACCTCCACGGGGCAGTCCGCCTGCAAAAGCATCAGGACAGAGAGTTGACCCCCCTCCTTCCTATCACATGTGCCAGGTTAAACGCTGCCACGCTGTGTTAGACTCAATCTGTCTTGGCAACACCAGCCACACAGGCCAGCGCTTGCTGGATCACCTCAAGCAGCAAATAGCACGCAGGGTGTCTCCCCACCAGCTGCATGTGGGCAAGGTAGTGAGTGACAACGGGACAAATATAGTGGCAGCGCTGAACCTGGGGCAATTTACGCATGCTCCCTGTATGGCACATGTCCTAAATCTAGTGGTTCAGAGATTTCTGAAAACATTCACTGGCCTGCGCACAGTGCTGGCAAAGCCACGTAAGCTTTGCACTCATTTGAGTCACTCTTATGTGTCCCGCAATGCTCTGCTGGACTTGTAGCCTGAAAACGGTCTTCTGCCACACCGGTTGATAGGTGACGTGCCAACTCTGTGGCATTCCACGCTTTACATGTCAGCTCCACATGTCGGCTCCTTGAGCACCGGAGAGCATTAGATGACTTTGTCCAGCAACAGCCAGAATCGTCGACCATAGGGATCAGGTGTGGCTTAGATTTCCGTCAGTGGAGGCTGGTCTGAGATGCCTGCACTGTGCTGAATCCCTTTGAAGAAGCCACTAAATTGGTCAGCCGGGACATCTGCGGTCTGAACAACATTGTTTCAATAATATTTGTCCTTGAAAAGACACTGTCGCTCATGCAGCAGGGGGCAATGAGGGAAGGTAACCCTGCAAATCTCTCTGCACGCCATGCGTCTGTGACTGTTGGGGAGCTCCAACAACAAAGTTCCATGAAGGTGCAGGAGGAGGATGAGGAGGAGTTTGATGATGCCCAGGAGGAGGAGGAGACACAGTTGGAGGAGCTGGAGGATGACGATGACACCTTCAGGGACACTAAATTGTTTCAGAGAGAGGCTGAGATAGATAGAACTGGCTCCTCGGGCACGCTGGCCAGGATGGCGAGCTGTATGCTCACATGCTTATACACTGACAGGTGTATCCTAAAAATAAGACAGACTGACGAATTCTGGCTTGTGATTCTTCTGGACCCGCAGTATAACTTCAACATGGGGGAGTGTTTTCCTCTCCAGGAAAGGGAGGAGAAATTAGCTTCATACCGGGAGAAGCTATGTACTAAACGAACCCGAACTCCCCAAACCCCAAAATGTTATTAAAATTTAAAAAATGTCTACCTCCGCCTCCAATTTCAACACTAGCACTTACCAGGCTACCAGCCATTGTTATACTTCACCGTTCTTAGTTGTATTCACTATTTGGAAATGGAGCCTTGCCTACAAAATAAAAAAAACACGAAAAAATGGTATTAAAAAATAAAATTGTTACACTGTTGTCTACCTCCGCCTCCCGTTACAAGTTACATTTCCCCTACTACTACTGCCCGTGTCACTCATGAAAAGCCCATATATAATTTTCAATGCCTCTCTTTACTATAAGCGAGAATGTTTACAGGCTTGTTGTCCAAACAAGCCAAGCCATTTCTATAACTGTAATCCATGAACCGAAGTGTGCATAATTTTTTAATGCTTTGACCTAAAGACACCCTGTGTTCATTAATCTGGGAAACCGGCAGGGGTGGACTGGGGACTTAAAGTGGCCCTGGAAAAAATACTAAAAGTGGCCCCGTTTTGTAGTTGGCTCCAAATTGATGGAATACAGGGCCAGCAATACCATATTGTGGCACATTATAGCACCACAACAGAGCCAAATACCAAAGTCCATCACAAAATACTGCCAGCAGCACAAAATACATCCCCAAAAACTTCCACTGGCCGTCTGTGTGGAGGGCCTAGGCGGCCCCATGGACATCGACCCACCGGGAAATTTCCCTGTAAGGTCTATGGCAAATCCACCCCTGGAAATTTTTGGAGGCTCCAGCCTAAAGAGACACCCCTGTTTAAAGGTTTAAAAAAACAATTAAAACAAAGGTTTTAAAAGAATAATTTAGTAATAAATAATAACTTTCAACAAAAAATAAATAAGTAAACAAAAGGAAAAAAAAAGGTTATGCCGGCCTTTGACGACTTCTGGCCATCATCTCCTGTATCTTTTGGAACTCCAGCTGCAGGCGGCGAATAATCCGGAAGGTAGCATGGAGCCTGGTGTCAAAGCGACGTAAGACTGCCTCCACCTCAAAGCCAGTTGGGATATCTGTAGGGGTGGAAACAGTAATATAATTAGTATGATCGAATTAAACGGGTTGTCCCACGAAAAATATTCTAAACTTTCAAACCAGCACCTGGATCAGAATACTTTAGCAATTACATGTCATTAAGTATTTGGTATATCTACTGGAACTGAGTTATTCAGTGAAATGTATCTTTATTGAGCCATTTTTTTTAACTGCTCACTGAGAAGGCCACACATGGTCAGTTTGGGGTTTGTACTTACTGGACACCCATTCTGAGTGGTCTTCCCATGGTCCAGGGGAAAACTCGTCCCTGACGGTTGGAGCTACAAAAGATAAAACATAAATTTAGCTTATATTTAGAAGACAGAAGGTTCACCTATTACACATTTTATTTTACCTATCTTATACTTCTGGAAGTTGGGATGGTGGTGTTGGAGTGGGAGGTGGGGTCCTTTCTCACTGTTGTGGTGGAGGAGGGTGAGAGGGGCTCCTCTGTGGTGCAGCAGCTGTCAAAAATCATTACATAATGGCATTCTATTCAACTCTAATGAACAGTGAATAGTTTGGGGCTGGATCCCATTCCTAACCACTAGTGCTCTACTGTATCACTGCAACTGCACTACAACGTAGCCTGGATTAAAAATAAATTGAACATGTTAAAACATACTAGAAGCTTAAGGTACTGTAGGGGCCGTCCGGCCTTGACGGTGATGGTGACGTCGTTGACGTTGCTCTGCAACATAAATCCATACACAATTGATATGATGACCGTTTTAAATACTAACACCACTGTATACTACTACGAAGATATTATGGGTGAGAGGAGGGCCATATCCATTTTTTTCTTCTAAATGGGTATTTATCACAATATATATCATTATCGCAATACATTTCTTAATATCGTTAACGTGGGAATATTTTTGATATTGCCCACTCACATTAGCTGCAGCATGAGCACGTCTTTGAGTCTGTGTGTAGGAGGAGGAAGCGCTAACTATGAAGGGGCATATATCTAAGGGTACTTTCTTTCACACTAGCGCGTATGCCTGACACAAACGGGAGAACGGCCAGCCCCATTAACAATAACGGGAGACGGCGCTGATCCGACAACCAGCCGGCAAGAACGCAGGGAATTGGCCGGACAAATACTGCAGAACAGCCTGCCAGATCATCCCCACATATGTGAAAGTAGTTTAAGGCAAATTACTGTGAAGGGGCACGTATCTGAGAATACCTTCACTTGTTTGGGTGGAGTTAGAGGCATGGCCTAGCATGGCGCAAGCCTCGGATCACCTGCTGCACTCTCCTTCTGGTACGCTCATGCGTACGTATTCACTTAAATAGCATACCTTAAACAACTGTATATTCGTTATTTGTACGGAAATGTTCGCAGAACACGACCAGAATAACGAATATTTTTAAAGCAGCTTCGACCGAATAAATTCGTATTAAGAACTAATCTTTTTATAAATTCGACGAACATTCGACGAAGTGAATCTTTGAAGATTCGCTCATCTCTAATTATAATCCATAATTAATAATCAGTGTAATTAATCACCAAATGTGAGGGGGTGGCAACTAGTGGAGAATGTGACTCGCTCACCTACATAACGCTCAGCATCATGACCAGCAGACATAGCTATTCGGCGTATATAGAGACGTACCGCGCATGTCAGCTCGTCATTGTCACATGATCGGCAAAATGCATAGTATTTTCTTTCAATAAAAGAATCAAGATAAAAAAATACAAAAGTAGTGTAGTAATGTTATGGAGATATAGTGAAGCTATAGCATAGGCCATTCTACAGAGGAAATAAAATAATTGGAGGGCAGGGAGGTACTACAAGCAAGCGCACCTATCCAAACCTTATGCCGAGGGACACACATCACAGTGACCTATGCTATAGCTTCACTATATCTTCATAACATGACTACTTTTGTATTTATTTATCTTGATTCTTTTATTGAAAGAAAATACTATGCATTTTACCGATCATGTGATGATGACGAGCTGACATGCGCGTTACGTCTCTATACACACCGAATAGCTATGTCAGCTGGTCATGATGCTGAGCGTTATGCAGGTGAGCGAGCCACATTCTCCACTAGTTGCCACCCCCTCACATTTGGAGATTAATTACACTGATTACACTGACCTCCACAGCAGCTAGGGGGGACACTGTCTTCACCCCAGAAAGCTGGACCTCACCAGCCATGCCCCCAAACATGAAGCCACACCTCGGGTTGCCATGAAGCCACATCCCTAAACATGAGGCCACGCCCCCTGGCTCCGTGAATACACAGAGGAGAAGCTGTCTGAGTGCGAGCTACTGAAAGGGTGGACATGCCTGTGTCCGTTTAGGCACTGCACCGGACGGAGGACAGGGAACCAGAAAGCCAGACTGTCCAGCCTAAAACCGGACGTCTGGCCACCGTAACATCAGCCTGCTCTAGGGTGGTCAGAGGTCCAGTGTTAGGATGGACAGTCCGGCTTTCAGACTCCCTGTCCTCCGTCATGCGCAGGGCCTGGACAGACACAGGGATGTCCTTTTAAACAGCTCACTCTCAAACAGCAGCACTGTGCAGTCTGAGCATGAGCTGTAGGGAGAAAGTCACCCTCCCTCCCACCCCTGCAGCTGACAGAAGTTGATTTTTACCTTCATTTTTTCACTCCCCGTCGGCTGCGGAGTGGAAGGGGGCGTGGTCTGACCAACTCAGGGGCGTGACTTAGTGGGGCCTGGGGTTGGGGCTTTTACATCCTTCTTTTGAGGGTGGCCTGAATTACAGGTCGATGCCATGGTAATTTATGAGGAAACACAGTGGGTAGCAGTGGAAGAAAAAAATCTTTTATTACTACTGAATGATAAATATGTGAAATTTACATTATATTAGGTAATGATTGATGATGAGTTAGTCTAAAACACAAGTTATATTTATGGTAACTGGAATACCCCTTCAACAGTGTCATCTACAGAGCTCTGCCCCTATAAAGCAGACCTACAGCAGTGAGGGAAAATGGCTGGGTTCTTATGGAAACCTGGTATGAAACAGTGTGTGTGTGTGGAGACTAACTGCCTGTGAGCTTCAGGCCCGATAGAAGCTGCGTGGTCGGCCTCTATTAGAGGTACGCCACTGGACACAGTGTAACTACAGTTGCTCTGTGTCATTCAAGTTATTGGAACTGAGTATTTGTAATTACACTGCTCGTCACTGCAATGACAACAACGAGCAGGTAAACAGTGAAGAATATTTTCAAGCATCTGAACAGTGCAGGTGCTGGGATTCGGAGGATAGTTCATCAATATAGATAACCAGACAGCCTCTTTAAAATATATATCCCACAAAAGTGAGTAGACCCCTCACATTTTTGTAAATATTTTTTTATTTCTTTTCACGAAGATATGACACTTTGATACAATGTAGAGTAGTCAGTGTACATCCTGTATAACAGTGCAAATTTGGTGTGCCCTCAAAATAACACACAGCTATATATGTCTAAACTGCAGGCAACAAAAGTGAGCACACCCCTAAGTGAAAATGGTCAAATTGTGCCCAAAGTGTCAATATTTTGTGCGGTCACTATTATTTTACAGCACTGCCTTAACTCTCTTGGGCATGGAGTTCACTAGAGCTTCACAGGTTGCCACTGGAATCCTCTTGGACTACATCTCGGAGCTGGTGGATGTTAGAAACCTTACGCTCCTCCACCTTCCAATTGAGGATGCCCCATAGATGCTCAGTAGGGTTTAGGTCCGGTATGCTTAGGTATTAGGTATGCTGGCAAGTCCAGCACCTTTACCCTCTGTTTCCTTAACAGGCAGTGGTTGTCTTGGAGGTGTGTGTTCGGGTCATTATCATGTTGGATTATTGCCCTGCATCCCAGTTTCCAAAGGGAGGGGATGATGCTCTGTTTCAGTATGTCACAATACACAATACATCCAGGGGTGGGATTCAAATTTTTAAGAACAAGTTCCCTACTAAACGGCGGACACGCGGCGTCACGAAACGTGTTTACATATACATTCCCCTATATATATGGTACACATACATAAATACACCATATATACACATACCACAAAACTTTTAAAAAGCCTAAAGAGCTATACTACCAGCGTTGCCAGTTTTTGTAAAGCGCTGGCCCACACCTCTAACTCCACCCAATGTCTATCTGTACATGTTCCAACCCTGCCTAGTCTCCATTGTGCCCCCCACACAGTAGTTATGCCAGATTTGGGATGGTTGGGAGGTATGCATACATAAACAGACTATATAGACACTACACTCACATAATCATATATACAATATACACCATACAGTATATAAATTACACCTAGGCTACACTTACAGTAGATTTACCTGCTCCATATACATTTTATATACATTTGTAACTAGCACTACAGACATATTTGCATACAGATTATATTCAGTGCTATCCAGTAGGGTTGTCACGATACTAAAATTTTGATTCGGTTTCGATACCATAAAAAAGTATTGCGATACTCGATACCATTCGATACCACGCGAAAAAATAAAAACACCAAAAAAAGCCGCGTGCATTCCGCATTTTATAAAACGTCCAGCCCATAATAGAACAGTCCTATCCTATTTTTTTTTTTTGGGGGGGGGGGGACAAGGTGACTAAAAAAATGCCGAATTGTGTGTTTTTTATTTATTTATTTTTTCTGTTATGGCTTTGACCGCATAGGAGATATTTTTTAATATTTTAATTTTTGGCACGTGGCGATACCTAATATGTTTATTTATTGTTTATATATTTTATATGTAAAATTGGGAAGGGGGAATTTAAACTTGTTTTGGAGTATTTTGGTGTTTGTTTTTATTTAATTTTTTTTACTTTTATTTCCTATTAGCCCCCTTAGGGGCTAAGAACCCTTGTCCTATGCACCCTAATAGAGCTCTGTTAGGGTGCATAGGACTTACACTCTCCCTTCTGCCCTATGCTTTGTGCATAGGGCAGCAGGGAGCTTACCATGGAAGCCAGGACTTCAATAGCGTCCTGGTTGCCATGGTAACCGATCAGAGCCCCGCGATTACACTGCTGGGGCTCCGATCGGAATCTCCACTGCCACCAATGAAGAAGGGAAGGGGAGGGGCCCTGTGGCCACTGCCACCAATGATTTAATACTGGGGCGTTGGGGGGGCGCACTGCGCCACCAATAAACATTACTATCATTTATACAAGTACAGGGGCGGGTGCCGGCGCAGGATCACATAGCCAGCACCCGCCCCTGTACTTGTATAAATGATAGTAATGTTCATTGATGGCGCAGCAGCCACAGCCCCTCCCCTCCTCCGCCCTCCTCTTCTCATTGGTGGCAGCGGCAGCACAGGGGGAGACTTCCTTCTACCTTGTGCTGCTGAGGGAACATGGAGCGTGCTGAGAGCAGCGCGCACCATGTTCTCTGATACTAGGCTGCGCAGTAGCGCAGCCTAGTATCGGTAACAGGCAAATCCCGGTATCGTATCGATACCGGGACAAAAGTATCGACTGGGTATCGAGAATTCGATACCCGGTGCAACCCTACTATCCAGCATACAGCGCAAATACCTCTTACATCCAGTGACTTCTCCTCTGATGCAGACGTTCTCTTTTCTCATCTTCTCCTTTCAGACCAGGCGCCATGATGATTTTTCACCCATCTCTCGTCTCTGCAGTTTGACGAAAAGACATCTTAGGTTCCTACTTTCCCATCATCCTGCCACCTTCAATAATTAAAATGAGCACCAGTACAAAGAATGTCCCTTATAATGTGTGCCAGTACAAAAAAAATCCCCCATTGTGCCCCCATTAGACCTCAGATCAGCCCACTGTTCCCCCATTAGACCTCAGATCAGCCCACTGTGCCCCATCAGACCTCAGATCAGCCACTGTGCCCCCAGACCCTGTGCCCCAACAGCCCATGTGCACGATTAGACCTCAGACCAGCCCACTGTGCCCCCATCAGACCTCAGACCAGCCCATTGTGCCCCATCAGACCTCATATCAGCCCACTGTGCCCCCATCAGACCTCAGACCAGCCCATTGTTGCCCCATCAGACCTCATATCAGCCCACTGTGCCCCCCATCAGTCCTCAGATTAAGCCCACTGTGCCCCCATCAGACCTCATATCAGCCCACTGTGCCCCCATCAGGCCTCAGACCAGCCATGTGCCCCATCCAGACCTCAAGATCAGCCACTGTTCCCACATCAGACCTCAGATCAGCCACTGTGCCCCATCAGACCTCAGATGAGCCCACCGTTCCCCCATCAGACCTCAGATCAGCTCACTGTGCCCTATCAGACCTCAGATCAGCCCACTGTGCGCCCATCAGACCTCAGATCAGCCCATTGTGCCCCCATCAGACCTCAGACCAGCCCATTGTGCCCCATCAGACCTCAGATCAGCCCACTGTGCGCCCATCAGACCTCAGATCAGCCCACTGTGGCCCCATCAGACCTCAGACCAGCCCACTGTAATTTTAACAACCGGATCGGGAGAACCGGAGGGAATCAGCTGAATCCCATGCCTGATCCCACCACCATGCTTGACTGTAGGCAAGACACACTTGTCTTTGCACTTCTTCTCACCTGGTTCCTGCCACACATGCTTGACACCATCTGAACCAAATAAGTTTATATTGGTCTCATCAGACTGCAGGGCATGGCTCCAGGAATGTCCTTAGTCTGCTTGTCTTCAGCAAACTGTTTGTGGGCTTTCTTGTGCATCATGTTTGGAAGAGGCTTCCTTTAGACTAATTTGATGCAGTGTCCGGCGTATGGTCTGAGCACTGACAGGCTGTCCCCTCACCCCTTTAACCTCTACAGCAATGCTGGGAGCACTCATATGTCTATTTTGAAAAGACAACCTCTGTATATGACGCTGAGCACGTACACTCAACTTCTTTGGTTGACCATGGCAAGGCCTGTTCTGAGTCGAACCTGTCTATTTAAAGTGCGCTGTGGTCTTGGCCACCATGCTGTAGCTCAGTTTCAGGGTGTTGGCAATCATCTTATAGCATATGCCATCTTTATGTAGAACAACAATTCTTTTTTTCAGATCCTCAGAGAGTTCTTTGCCATGAGGTGCCATGTTGAACTTCCAGTGACCAGTATGAGAGAGTGTGAGAGTGATAACACCAAATTTAACAACTCCCCATTCACACCTGAGACCTTGTAACACTAATGAGACACATGGCACCGGGGAGCCCGCTCGGACTGGCCCACAGGGATACAGATGAATCCCCTAGTGGGCCCCTGGGCAATGGTGGGCCCCTAGTCTCCCACCACCTGAACAAGTGGCACATAACACAGTAGACTTACTGCACTACATACATATGTTCAATGTACAGCACCTCAACCAGCCTATGTTCATATAAAAACTTTGTAGATCATTTATTATATTTAAATGTATCTGAACAGTGGGCCCCCAAAATAAATTTTATGGCACCTAGTCCGATACTGCCTGGGAGGGAAATGGCTAATTGGGCACAATTTGGCCATTTTCACTTAGGGGTGTACTCACTTTTGTTGCCAGCAGTTTAGATATTAATTACTGTGTGCTGAGTTATTTTTGAGGGCACACCAAATTTACATTGTTATACAAGCTGTACACTGACTACTTTACTTTTGTGAGATACAGTACTATATATATATATATATATATATATATATATATATATATATACATATACACAGTACAGACCAAAAGTTTGGACACACCTTCTCATTCAAGGAGTTTTCTGTATTTTCATGACTATGAAAATTGTAGATTCAAACTGAAGGCATCAAAACTATGAATTAACACGTGGAATTATATACTGAACAAAAAAGTGTGAAACAACTGAAACTATGTCTTATATTCTAGGTTCTTCAAAGTAGCCACCTTTTGCTTTGATTACTGCTTTGCACACTCTTGGCATTCTCTTGATGAGCTTCAAGAGGTAGTCACCTGAAATTGTTTTCACTTCACAGGTGTGCCCTGTCAGGTTTAATAAATGGGATTTCTTGCCTTATAAATGGGGTTGGGACCATGAGTTGTGTTGGGCAGAAGTCAGGTGGATACACAGCTGATAGTCCTACTGAATAGACTGTTAGAATTTGTATTATGGCAAGAAAAAAGCAGTTAAAGAAAAACGAGTGGCCTTCATTACTTTAAGAAATGAAGGTCAGTCAGTTCAAAAAATTGGGAAAACTTTGAAAGTGTCCCCAAGTGCAGTCGCAAAAACCATCAAGCGTTACAAAGAAACTGGCTCACATGAGGAATGCCCCAGGAAAGGAAGACCAAGAGTCACCTCTGCTGTGGAGGATAAGTTCATCCAAGTCACCAGCCTCAGAAATCTCAGGTTAACAGCAGCTCAGATTAGAGACCAGGTCAATGCCACACAGAGTTCTAACAGCAGACACATCTCTACAACAACTGTTAAGAGGAGACTGTGTGCAGCAGGCCTTCATGGTAAAATAGCTGCTAGGAAACCACTGCTAAGGACAGGCAACAAGCAGAAGAGGCTTATTTGGGCTAAAGAACACAAGGAATGGACAGTGGAAATCTGTGCTTTGGTCTGATGAGTCCAAATTTGAGATCTTTGAGATCTTTGGTTCCAACCACTGTGTCTTTGTGCGACGCAGAAAAGGTGAACAGATGGACTCTACATGCCTGGTTCCCACCATAAAGCATGGAGGAGGAGGTGTGATGGTGTGGGGGTGCTTTGCTGGTGACACTGTTGGGGATTTATTCAAAATTGAAGGCATACTGAACCAGCATGGCTACCACAGCATCTTGCAGCGGCATGCTATTCCATCCAGTTTGCGTTTAGTTGGACCATCATTTATTTATCAACAGGACAATGACCCCAAACACACCTCCAGGCTGTGTAAGGGCTATTTGACTGAGAAGGAGAGTTATGGGGTGCTACGCCAGATGACCTGGCCTCCACAGTCACAAGACCTGAACCCAGTCAAGATGGTTTGGGGTGAGCTGGACCACAGAGTGAAGGCAAAAGGGCCAACAAGTGCTAAGCATCTCTGGGAACTCCTTCAAGACTGTTGGAATACCATTTCAGGTGACTACCTCTTTAAGCTCATCAAGAGAATGCCAAGAGTGTGCAAAGCAGTAATCAAAGCAAAAGGTGGCTACTTTGAAGACCCTAGAATATAAGACATATTTTCAGTTGTTTCACACTTTTTTGTTAAGTATATAATTCCACATGTGTTAATTTATAGTTTTGATGCCTTCAGTGTGAATCTACAATTTTCATAGTCATGAAAATACAGAAAACTCTTTGAATGAGAAGGTGTGTCCAAACTTTCGGTCTGTACTGTATATACGTATGTATGTACTTTTAAGTGGCCACTTTATTTGTAAGTCGGCAGGACTATGGGATGAATTATGTCATTCCACTACTTCACATCCTGGAGGGGCTGCTGAGGAATCTTATTGGTGAGAAGACAGAAGAGATGGTGCATACATCTCATGGATACCAAACCCCTGAGGTGGATGAACTAGCAGAGGAGGAGGAGGGCATAAACATCCAGGAATTTTATACACAACTTTATACACAACTAGGTGGTTTACCTACCCTAAGCTTTAGAAGCATCCAGGCTGCCATGGTAACTAATTTCCCCGTGGGGCTCTGATCAGAAGGCAGAGGAATGTGGAAACTCACAGATGCATCAAAGGGGTTAAATAATAGGGTTCGGCAGGATTGATCATACCCTGTTTTTGTGGCCAGGTGGTTGCTGTATGATACAGCCGGCACCTGAATCATATGTAATGGGCTCACTGCAGCAGCCCGCTCCACACATTCCCTTAGCCACCGTGATGTACGGGTATACATGATTTATAGTGATTTCTGATTAATTCATAATGAATCAAATTTCTTGGCGAACTTGGGAGAACTGGCTGAATCAAATTTTTCAAAACTTCACTCATATTATTTGCTACAATTTTGAATGTCGCCAAAAATTTGCAACCTATGCCACGCTCTGCTTGGTGTATTTTTACACATATAGGTCTAAACCACATTGCAATCATGCACATATATTATTAAGGTGAGCCATTTCATAAATTTTACACAAACAAAGACAGACTTATAAATGACACAAAAAAACAGCAAATTATAAATGCCCCCCCCCCCTAGTGCTCACTAGGGATGACCACAGTTTTAAGACAGGATGGCAGAACATGTTGGATGGCTAAAACATGGCCGCTGGATTACACAGTCCCTAGCGAATGAGCACTTGCCAAGTCTCTCCCTATGCTCAGCTCACAGGACAATAGTGGATACCACGTGGGATGAGCCTTTTCTAGGGCTGTGATATCACAGGGGATGGTTATCTGTGAATTGGCTGGATTTAGATTTGCTTTGTAACACATGTAGCTAGGGTTACACTGGATATCAAATTATCGATACCCAATCGATACTTTTGTACCCGGACCAATTTGATACCGGGATTTGCCTTTTACTGATACTAGGCTGCAATACTGTGCAGCCTAGTATCAGAGAACATGCGCATGCTGCTCTCAGAGCGCAATGTTCTCCTCAGCAGCACAATGGAGAAGGAGAGAGTCTGTGAGGGTCTGTGGCCACTGCGCCACCAATGAAGATAATTAATGTTTAAATTCACATAGCCAGCATCCGACCTCTATTACAGCGCACTGCAATCAGTGGCAGTTAACCCCTCAGGTGCAGCAGTTAACCAACCAATCACGCCAAGTCTAAAAAAGTAGGTGTGGCGTGGGCAGGGAAAGGGGTGGGCCAGTAGGCCTGTCTCATTTACCATTTTCTGCTCCTGTTTTCAGTGTTGAAAATGGTCTAAATGTAAGACAGCTCAGCTAGGAAACTGTCTTATATTTTGAACTGGCAGAGGATCCGCTGAAGTAATAAAGAGGTTACTAGATATGGGTTGTTGATCCAGGGAGTTATTCTGGTTGCCTGATTGGAGTCGAATGAGGAAAATTGGCTTCTACCTCACAGGGTTTTTTTTTGCAGGAGAACAGGCTGAAGTGGATGGACAGAATTAAATGTATATGGGTCCGGCTACACACAGACACTGGTCACACAGCTGTTGTGGCCAGGATCGCAGAGTAGCAGTGATCCCCTAGAAATGAATATTTTACTGAATACAAGTTTTATTGAATCTTTTCACACAAACCAGTCTATGATTCTGCTTAGCGTCTGCACTATAACATGCTGCCTGTAGATTGGACCGCATTTCCTGGTGACAGAAGTTTGGTATTTTCTAACGGTTGATGTTTTTTTTTAGCTTGCAATGTCATATTTGAACAGTTGTGTAGGAATATGCCAATGGCTGATTCTCGGGGGAGTAAAGATTTTCTGCTATATGACCTCTATCAGAAACTGTACATTTAAATTTTGGATAGAAAAAGGTAACTATGGCTTGTTATGGCTATTTACAGTAGCTAACTTACCAACATGACATGTGTTTGGAGAACACATGGCATTCATCATTTACTTATTACAGTAGTCTTCAGTTACATTTATAAGTCATTTTAAAACACCCATCCTCAGCCTGCTACCATGTGCTCTCTCTCCATTTGTACAGGTGGGGTCGTATTACAAATAGTGACAAGACTAATGACATGTTTATTAGTTTGTCAAAGCCTCCCTTGTTTAGAGAAGACTTGCCCGACTAAACAAAACATTCTGCTTCCAATTGGATAATTGGGTGTACTCCTGTTGAGAACCTCAGCAAAGTGCTTGATGAGGCATAAAATGATGATTAATTAATTTACTGCACAGTTGATCATCAAACTGAGAGGTTTATGATTCACACAGCAGTAAATGCTCCCACTTCAATGTGCAGCAGCATGAGCAGGTCTGGCAGTGGCCCATCACTGCCTTTTTTGTGAGCTATTATATGGAAATCTAAAAAATGCATTTATCTAATTGCTAAAGAAAGTTTTAGAAACATAGTACAAAGTATTGGCTTACTATAATGCATTTTACATCTAAAAATATAATTCTGAAACTTTAGATTGGCTAAAAAAGACAGCTGACGGGAAATCTAATAACAATGTAGAAATATATCAAGGTCAATAAAGAAATCTTTCCCATGATTTATTTATACCCAGGACTGTTGCAGTAAAAGGGGACATCTTCTACATCTAAAGAAAAGAAGGTTTCTATAATAACATAGAAGGGGGTTATTTGCTCTAAGAGCAGTCAGACCATGGAATGCTTTGCCAGAGGATGTCAGGATGCTGAACTAGATGCATTTAATATTGCAAGTTAAGCCTCATTCACACATCAGTGTTGTGGTCATTGATTTCCATCAGTGATTGTGAGCCAAAACCAGGATTGCAGTCTATACAGACAAAATATAATTGAAAGATCTGCACCTGTTCTGTGTTAAAAGCCACACCTGGTTTTGGCTCAAAATCACTGATGGAAATTGATGACCAAAACACTGACATGTGAATGAGGCATTAGATACTAAAGTTCCTGAGCTGGATTATTGATAGAGCATATTTCAGAATGCCGGATTTGATGTCGGGAAAAAAAATTTTTCCCCTAAGAAGAGGAAAACTGGCTCTTACCTCTTGAAAGTTTTTTTTTGTGCCTTCCTCTGGATCAACTTCACAGGACAATACGCTGAGCTGGATGGACATACTTTATAAGCCTCATTTTACTTTAGTTATGGGCTCATGAGCATAGCCGTTTTTATAGTCCGCAAATTGCAGATTCGAAAAAACAGATACCGGCCATATGTGTTCCACATTTTGCAGAATGGATTCTCCTGCCCTCTATAGAACTGCCCTATCTAGTGTTTAGCGAACTTGTGTTTCAACTTAACTTATGGTCCATGGTAGCAGAATCCATAACGGAATTCTTAGGTAACCCAAACCCAACCCTTGTACGCCAAACTTGAAACACATGTTCGCTCATTCCTAGCCCTATCCTTGTCCATAAAATGAACAATAACAGGACAGGTTCTATTTTTTTGCAGGGCCACAGACAAGGGTGCACCTATCCTTTCTGCTCTCTGAGGTGAAAACTCAAATGGTGCCCTTATCCCCAATTCTTAACCTAACCCCTTCCCTCCAGCCCTACTGTTAAAGACATATTTGGAAAACATTACATACAGAACTACAAAACATACATAATATAGCGCCACATACTGTGCCCATTGTGCTTCCCAATACTATACC
The DNA here is from genome assembly GCA_900303285.1 of Rhinella marina. Lineage (NCBI taxonomy): Eukaryota > Metazoa > Chordata > Amphibia > Anura > Bufonidae > Rhinella > Rhinella marina. The sequence continues at coordinate 32,114 of ONZH01028750.1, forward strand.
GCAGAAACAGATAATCCCCCTTCCGCTGCCCACCTATTGCCCTTAGCTTGTGCTGCCTGAGGCATTGGTGGTGCACCCCTGGCCACGGAATGGACATACAAATGTGGACAGAAAACAGGTGTGCTGTCTGCATCTTTTTTGGCCCCATCACACTTGATGCTGGTAGGTGTCTGCTTGCCGAAAGCTGTGGCAAGCTTCATACACAGTGTTTCCTGGTGATAACGTAATTTGGCCTTCCTTTAGAATAGAAGAAGACAATCCCCCATTTTTCCTTGATAGTGAAGGTCTAAAAGCATGGCTATCCAGTAATCATTAGACTGATTGAGGTCAATTATATGATT
>ONZH01028751.1:0-29049 GCA_900303285.1 Rhinella marina
AAGTGAAATGCATGCTCAATTGGGTTAAGATCTGGTGATTGACTTGGCCATTGCAGAATGTTCCACTTTTTTGCACTCATGAACTCCTGGGTAGCTTTGGCTGTATGCTTGGGGTCATTGTCCATCTGTACTATGAAGCGCCGTCCGATCAACTTGGCAGCATTTGGCTGAATCTGGGCTGAAAGTATATCCCGGTACACTTCAGAATTCATCCGGCTACTCTTGTCTGCTGTTATGTCATCAATAAACACAAGTGACCCAGTGCCATTGAAAGCCATGCATGCCCATGCCATCACGTTGCCTCCACCATGTTTTACAGAGGATGTGGTGTGCCTTGGATCATGTGCCATTCCCTTTCTTCTCCAAACTTTTTTCTTCCCATCATTCTGGTACAGGTTGATCTTTGTCTCATCTGTCCATAGAATACTTTTCCAGAACTGAGCTGGCTTCTTGAGGTGTTTTTCAGCAAATTTAACTCTGGCCTGTCTATTTTTGGAATTGATGAATGGTTTGCATCTAGATGTGAACCCTTTGTATTTACTTTCATGGAGTCTTCTCTTTACTGTTGACTTAGAGACAGATACACCTACTTCACTGAGAGTGTTCTGGACTTCAGTTGATGTTGTGAACGGGTTCTTCTTCACCAAAGAAAGTATGCGGCGATCATCCACCACTGTTGTCATCCGTGGACGCCCAGGCCTTTTTGAGTTCCCAAGCTCACCAGTCAATTCCTTTTTTCTCAGAATGTACCCGACTGTTGATTTTGCTACTCCAAGCATGTCTGCTATCTCTCTGATGGATTTTTTCTTTTTTTTCAGCCTCAGGATGTTCTGCTTCACCTCAATTCAGAGTTCCTTTGACCGCATGTTGTCTGGTCACAGCAACAGCTTCCAAATGCAAAACCACACACCTGGAATCAACCCCAGACCTTTTAACTACTTCATTGATTACAGGTTTACGAGGGAGACGCCTTCAGAGTTAATTGCAGCCCTTAGAGTCTATTGTCCAATTACTTTTTGGTCCCTTGAAAAAGAGGAGGCTATGCATTACAGAGCTATGATTCCTAAACCCTTTCTCCGATTTGGATGTGGAAACTCTCATATTGCAGCTGGGAGTGTGCACTTTCAGCCCATATTATATATATAATTGTATTTCTGAACATGTTTTAGTAAACAGCTAAAATTACAAAACTTGTGTCACTGTCCAAATATTTCTGGCCCTAACTGTATTTGCCGGGTTGGTGCCAGATCTCCACCGGTCCACATTATAGATAATGGGGCCGGCGGGCATTCAGGCTTCCGAAGAGCTCTGGCAGGCTATTCTTGGCTGGAACTCTGAACACTAGTGCAAAACTAATAATCTGATATTATACTTTCATTTATGTACTTATACCATCAATTTCTATTATTTTTTATTTGGTATTTAAAATGTAGTTTATTTGGTAGATGTATTAAAGGGGTTATCCAAATTATAAAACATAACCCCGGGCCCCTCATATAGATTATACTTCCACACTCCCCGGCACCCACGTCTCTCCTGATCCCCACATGGCAGCAGCAGCAGCGTGGTGTTCTGAAGCCATGCTCATGCTGGGGTAAGTATAATCTATATGAGGGGCCCAGGGGGCATTTGTGTGTCCTGTTGCTGTTGTATTGTCAAATTTATTCCCCCCCAAAAAACAAAACCCCCAGTACCATTCAACACAATACAAAAACATAATTGGTCGAGACTTACTAATCTATCTGCACCAAAAATGTGTCTATATAAAAGTGGCGTAATTGGTGTATCTAGAGTCTCTACCCTTTTTCTCCTCACACCAGGCTTGGAAAGGAGTGTGGCTTTGTGAGAAAGGACAGGGCCTAAGATGCATTGTCTAAGCTTACACATCTTTAGGATTAGTAAATCTGTTCCAGTGTGTGACCCTTAGGGCTCATGCACGCGAACATATTTTTTTCCGTGTCCATTCTGTTATTTTTTTTATTTTACAGACCGTATGCGGAGCCATTAATTTCAATGGGTATGTAAAAAAAACAAAACAGAAGTTGCTCCATGTGCATTCCGTGTCCATATGTCCGTTCCGCATCATAAAACATGCCCTATTATTGTGCATAAAGGATAGGACTGTTCTATTTCCGCAAAATACGCAATGCACAGACATCATACGTATTTTTTGTGGACCGCAAAATACATACGGTCATGTGCAGGAGCCCTTATCTAAGGCCCATCAAAAGTGCCAGACAAAATAAAGCAGCATGCAGCACTATTTTGTCTGATAAAATAACGTGCACCATCCATGATGGAAACTCAGCGGACCCCATTACAGTTTGTTGGGTGCTGTCCTGCAAAAACAGCACTGATGTGAACAGCGACATAGACTAGCTCTCCTATGCTGTATAAAGTGGTTGACAACCTGTGGATTTCTGTCTGCAGCGACACTACAACTCCCAGCATGACCAGGTCCCTATATAGGGTTGTGTGGTGAGGCTGGTAAGCAGGACATGCCCTCCACATCCTCTGCCATCCCATCGGCCGGCATTGGCCCTCTCTTCTTCACTTTATAAAGCTGGAGAAGTACAAGAAAAAAAAAAAAAAAAAAAAAAAAAAGCAGAGAAGTGAAGAGAGGGGGAAAGGGAGCGAGAACACATCCCAGCGGCAGAATGAATCACTTCCCCTCCGAGCAGCGCACTGTGCCAGTCCCAGCCCTCGTCGTGTAGTTTTTGTGCCGGGCGCAGTACCGCTGCCATCCTCCTAACCCTGTGCCACCGCCTCTCTCTCTCTCCAGGATGCTGCGGGCACTGAACGACTGGTTCTGGTCGGAGCGGATCTGGCTGCCGTGTAATTACACCTGGGATGACTTTCAGAACAGCGAAGGCACCGGCGCCGCGTCCACGTCCCAGCTCCTCGTCACCCTGCCGCTAGCCCTGCTCTTCATGCTGCTCAGACATGGCTTTGAGAGGTAAGTCGGCAGCCCGTCCACGAAGACGGACATCCTCTCCCAACACCCCGCAGGCTGTCACACCCCAGTGCACACACGGACACACAACATCCTGTCTACACACTGCGGGTACTTCTCAAAACTAACGCACTGGGGCAGTTGCCCGTCACAGCCAATCAAATTCAACCTTTTATTATTTTTGGAAAATGAAAGCAGCCACCTAATTGGTTGTTCTTGGACATGGCTCAGCTTTTCCTTTAAATACTGGTATTCTACATCTCTCCTGTGTGCACAACCTCTGATCCTATACACTGTACTGGCCTACACACATGTATACTACACACATACACACAGTACTGGACTACACACATGTATACTACACACATACACACAGTACTGGACTACACACATGTATACTACACACACACACACAGTTCTGGACTACACACATGTATACTACACACACACACACACACACACACACACACAGTACTGGACTACACACATGTATACTACACACACACACACAGTACTGGACTACACATGTATATACACACACACACACACACACAGTGGACTACACACATGTATACTACACACACACACACACACACACACACACAGTACACTACACACATGTATACACACACACACACACACACACAGTACTGGACTACACACATGTATACTACACACACACACACACACACACACACACACACAGTACTGGACTACACACATGTATACTACTACACACACACACACACACACACACACACACAGTACTGGACTACACACATGTATACTACACACACACACACACACACACAGTACTGGACTACACACATGTATACTACACACACACACACACACACACAGTACTGGACTACACACATGTATACTACACACACACACACACACACACACACACACAGTACTGGACTACACACATGTATACTACACACACACACACAGTACTGGACTACACACATGTATACTACACACACACACACACACACACACACACAGTACTGGACTACACACATGTATACTACACACACACACATACACAGTACTGGACTACACACATGTATACTACACACACACACACACACACACACACAGTACTGGACTACACACATGTATACTACACACACACACACACACACAGTACTGGACTACACACATGTATACTACACACACATACACAGTACTGGACTACACACATGTATACGGCACACACACACACATACACAGTACTGGACTACACACATGTATACGGCACACACACACACACATACACAGTACTGGACTGCACACATGTTTATTAAACACCTACACATTAGTGAACTACACACATGTATACTACACTCTCCTGGACTACACACATACACACTACTGGACTACACACTATATACTATACACATACACACTACTGGACTACTCACCTATATACTATACACATACTCACCTATATGCTACATGCATATAGACTACTAGGTTACTCACTTATATACCACACACATATACACTACTGGACTACACACCTGTATACTACAAGTACACACTACTGGACCACACACACAATACTGGATAACATTCCTGTATAGTATGCACACAAACAATACAGGAAGGCACACTTACTGGACGACAAGCCTATATACTACGCATACACACTACTGCACCACACCTATATCCTATAATTACACACTAGTAGACTATACACCTATATACTCAATTACAACTACAGACTACTTGACTACACACCTGTATACTACACACACACTACTGTATACTACACACACACTGTATACTACACACACACTAACACACCTGTATACTACTACTAACACACTAACACACCTGTATACTACACACACACTAACACACCTGTATACTACACACACACTAACACACCTGTATACTACACACACACTGTACACACACTACTGTATAACACACACACTGTAGAAACACTGTATACTACAACACACTACTGTAGAACACACCTGTATACTAACACACACACTAACACACCTGTATACTACACACACTATTGGACAACAAACAAACTACTGGAGAACACACGCTCATTCTGTACACAATACTTTTGGGGGTCTTCAGACCCTTTCACACATTTTGTCATGTACGGCCTTGTGCTAAAATAAAATGTAAAAAAATTCAAATTTGTTCCTCATCGTTCTATGCTCAGTATCCCATAATGACAAAGTGAAAACAGAATGTTAGAAAACTTTGCTAATTTATTGAAAAGAAAAAAACTAAAATCTTGCATTGACATAAGTATTCCGACCCTTTACGCCGGCCTTACGTAGTAGAAGCATCTTTGGCAGTGATTACAGCCTCCAGTCTTCTTGGGTATGATGTCACAAGGCTTGCATACCTGGATTTTGGGATTTTCTGCCGTTTCTCCATGCACATCATCTGAGGGTGGCTGCGCACGGTGCTGATTATGCGCAGTTTTTCTGCGTGGATACAGCGTAATACAGTACAACGTAATCTGACAAATCTCATGTACACTTTGCATTTTTCCTTTAGGTGAGGTGACCTGTTGCAAAATCTGCAGCATGTTAATTGTTTGTACAATTCGGCATTTATTCGGGATTTATGTGTGGTTTTGGTTCAGATTTTCTGCACACAAATCTGCTCTGTGTGCAGCCACCCTTTAGGGCCACATGTACACTTGTGGAATATGTGCAGTTCTTCTGCGCGGATTCCCATTCAGAAAAAACGCATTGTATTACAGGACCAGAAAATTGTATGAGATTACACAGATCTACTGTACACTTTGCAGATTTTTTTCCATGCGGAAATTGACCTGCATTGTGGTTTTCAAAATCTGCAGCATGTCAATTATGCTTGCGGATTTAACACTTTTCCATGGAAGGGTGAGAGCTACGGCAATTCCGCACCAAAAACCGCTGTTGGACATTGCGGATCTTGGTGTGGGTATACAGTGGTATTAAAAAAAAAATACATGCGTCTCTTATGTGCGTTCACCCGCCAGCCTAAAGAAGAAACTCCCGCAAAAAAATTTTTTATTCTCTGACCTGTTAGAAAGGTGCATGATATAATCTGTAGTGAATGTCATTTTCTTATCAGTGACTGTTTCTGTGAGTAAAAACCTCTCTTCTTATTGTAGCTGAGTCATGTGACCAACTCCCTGACCTCCAACTGACGCCAGGACAGAAAGCCAGTAACTGCTCTATTCATTCCTATGGAGCCTCACTTTCAGTCTCATAGGAATACATAGAGAATTAGACTTCCTGTCCACACATAAGTCTCTGTGTGAGTTGGTGGGTCTAATTGCTTGGTCACATGACACAGATAAGAAACTTCAGGATGATATAAGTCAAAAATTTAGACACTGGTAAGCAAATGACATTCACTACAGATTATATCATGTACATTTCTAGCAGGACATGGAATACATTTTTGTCGGAAGTTCTTCTTTAAGCTCTATCAGTTGGATGGGGGCGGTCGGTGGACGGCCATTTTCAGGTCTCTCCAGAGATGTTCGATTGGGTTTCAAATCAGGGCCTCCGTCTGGGCACGCGAGGACGTTCACAGAGTTTTCCCTAAGGGCCCTATTACGTCAGCAGAATGAAGCATGTGATTGTTGGGAAGGAAGCATTCCTCTCCGGCAGTTCGCACTGCTCATCTGCGGAGGAGACCACTGCTTTTACATGCAACAATCTCCTCCACAGTATGGGGAGGAGCGATCACTAATGCCACCGTTTTTCCCCATGCTGAACACTGTTTGCCGGCAGCAGATCATGATTAACAGCACGATCTGCTGCCGACAAACCAGGATTTTAAACCTGTGAAAGACTCCAGTTACCTGCTTGTTCACCAGAGAATCGGCGGCAGATAAGGCTAGGACTACACAGCGACATGTGTTGCGTGTCAAAAAGGGTACAACTACATTGTGACATGTCATGTGACCTTCATTTCACACCAATGTCGCATGACATGTTTTGTAATGATAGTCAGTGGTGTCACACTGCGACATGTGACACGGAACTACTTGGATGGGTTTTTTTGTGACTGTTGTGTCGCAGTCGCAGCATGTCACATGTCACAGTGCCACACCATTGACTATCATAAAAAATGTGGCCATGTAGCCCTAGCCTTACAACGAACGCTTGTTAGAGATGATTCATGAAGATTATTTGCAGGATGGCTCTAAGTCACTCCTGTGTTGTCTTGGCTGTGTGTGCTTAGGGTCATTGGGGTCATCCAAATTTACTTACAGTCATGCCTGGGAAACAGGCGCAAATGTTTACCGAAATGTCAGATTACACCCTTTCATTTTCTAAAAATGAAAAGTTGGATCTGATTGGTTGCTATGGGCAACTAAGCTAGTTTTCCTTTACACCAGTTTGATAAATCTCCCCCAGGATCTTTGGAGCTCATCCAGAGTGACCATTGGGTTCTTGGTCGCCTCTCTTTTCCCCGATGACTTAGTTTGGTGGAGCAACCAGCTCTAGGAATAGTCCTGGTGAGGGATGAGCGTACCTGAATCTCACCGGGTTCGGGTAGTGAAGGAATTCCGTTATGGATTCCTTTATAGTGGAATATAACAGAATTCAATGACGGAATGCAAAACGGAGGCCTTTATGATGCATTCCATTTTGATCCGTCATAATACAATAGGGCCAAGAATAACGGATTCCTTTATGGCAGGGACGTAAAACAAAGTCATAAAGTTCAAGTGTCATAGGTAAGGGTCTGAATACTTGCGTCCATGCAAACATTTCTAAAATGATTTATTTTTTTTTTTTTTTTTTTAATTATGGGGTATTGAACGCAGATTTGGGATTTGATTTGGGAAAACGTGATTTTTTTTTTTTTTTTTTAATTTTAAATAAACTGCAGTACAACACACTGGGGCACATTTATTAACATTTAGCCATAAAATAGTCACAGGTCCCCTTTTCTAACCAACCATGTGACAATATTTAGTTGCATGGTCGGTTTTAAGCCGTGTCCGACAGTTGATCAGGGTGTCGTGGGCCATGCAGGCGCCGGGACGCCAGCACCAGCAAATTTACTGGAAACAGGTGTAAATGTTAGGGAAAAACTTCATGAGCCAGGGGCAAGGCGCAAGGACTGCCACAGACGCCATGCCTCGTCATAAATTAGACAAATCTAACGGGAGCGCAGAGGGGGAAATTAAGAGTGGCGTAAAAAGCCAGCCTTGTGTCCCACTATATTCAACATGCTAAATGAAGGTCTTTTATCATCGTTGTTTGTGCCCATTTTGGTCTAATTTTGTCGGCATGCTTCTCCATAAGTTTCCTCCGGCAGGCCATGCGACAGCCTTAAAGAGGACCTTTCACCTCTCCTGACATGTCTGGTTTAATAGCTTCATGCATTCCCCATGTAATAACAATTCTAGAGCATCTATTCTTATGTCTGTATGTTGTGCCATTCTTTTATTATTTCTACTAGAAGTTATGAATGAATTGCTATTTGTCTTCAGTAAAGTAACAGAGGGGAGGTAACCAGTTGGGGGTGTGTACCTGCACAGTCTGAACATGGCAGCACTGATTGGCTAGAGTCAGACTGTTGCAGGTACACCCCCCCAACTGGTTACCTCCCCTCTGTTCCCTTACTGAAGGCAAATAGTAATTAATTCATAACTTCTAGTTCAAATAATAAAGGAATGGCACAACATAGAGACATAAGAATAGATTCTCCAGAATTGTTATTACATGGGGAATGCATGAAGATATTAAAACAGGCATGTCAGGAGAGGTGAAAGGTCCTCTTTAATTCCCTTACTGGTGTAGATTTAAGCCGTTTTTCACAGCAAAAACCGGCATGGAAAATGCCTGACAATTTGCTCACTTTCCTGCCCACGCCACGCCCCCTTTTCTTGCCACTGTGGGAAAAGTGGTGTGAAGGGTCAAAAATTGTGGATTTTGCTGCAAAAAGGGCAAGCAACAAACTCTGTGATTTTAATACTGTACGTCACAAAGTGTAGTATATGAGTTAATAAACGTCCCCCATAATCTATATACACTGTGGGGGAGATTTATCAAAACTGGTGTAATGTAGAACTGGCTTAGCCAATCAGATTCCACCTTTCATTTTTCACAGCTCCTTTGGAAAATGAAAGGTAGAACCTGATTGGTTGCTATGGGCAACTAGGCCAGTTCTACTTTACACCAGTCTTGATAAATCTGCTCCACATATACACTACAATGACTCAAACCAGGTACAATACCCTGTGCACGTGTACACAGATATACACTGTATACCAGTTCTCTCTGGCTGCTATGAAACGGACTGTCAGTGGATGTTGGGAGGAGTAGTTTGTTCTGTGAGCTGTAATTTCACAACATCCTGAGAGCGGCAGGTTGCAGACCAGCGCTCTGTGCACACAGGTTCCTGACGTTAGACTAAGCTCTCTGAGGCACTTGTTGAGTATAAGTGAATGTTATGGAGCAGGAGTGGGCACCCCCAGCCGCGGGGGCATATAAAGGCTTGATTCACGGCCTGTACTGAGCAGGCCCTGGATGAGTAGGTGGCTGTGCTATTCCTGTCTTCCATCTCTGGCAGGCCTTGTGGTTGAAGGGCCTGTTGGGAGGGAGCAGTATGTGCACTGTGTAATCACCAGGCTCCATACCCCGGTGGCCTACAGCCGTACACGGACCATGTGTCGCTGGGGAGGTGATAAAATGCAGCCTGGATTCCAAGCCCCGGGTGCTAAGCCTCACAACCATCACCAGCGGTGGTAGCTTAGGATGTTGTGATTTCCTTACAGAAGGGCTGACAGGAGAGCAGTGCGGTAATGGCAGGCTGATCTGAACAATGCAGTCATTCAGCGAGTTGTGTAACAGATCATAGGCCCTGCTGATGGCCGTACATGACACAGCCGGAAACTTGTCAGCTGCTGGGTCTCCAGAGGCAGAGTACGCTCAACATCTTGGGTCACTGTACAGTTTACAGTAAATCATTTTAACGTTTTGTCAGCATACTTAAAATGTTTTTTTGACCCCTCAAATATCATTGTTATCCACAACACTTATATAGGATCACCCCCTTCTATATGATAATTGACTGGGTTCCTGGGGTTCGGACCTAAATGATCTATCCTGAGGATGGGCCATCAATGTTTTACGGTGCTCATAGATTAGAACAGGCATGGCCAACCTGAGTCTCTCTAGCAAAACTACAACTCCCAGCATGCCTAGACAGCCTACAGCTATCAGCTTACAGCAGGGCATGGTGGGAGTTGTAGTTTGACAATAGCTGCAGAGCCGCAGGTTGGCCATCCCTGCATTAGAAGAAAGTCAGCTGAGCCTACCGATTTTGGCAGAATGGACTCTTGGTGTGCCGAATCTCCCCTGGATCGGGCACATTGAATCTTGATTCCCCCCCCCCCCCCCCCCATAGGAGATAAGCTGCCACCAGAGGTGTTTGGCTGAAGCGTGCTCCCCTCTTGCCACATGAAAGCACGTGTGAATGAATTACACTAGGCATATTGCTATTTGGGTCTCATTCAGATGACCGTATCTGTTTTGCGGTCCGCAAAACACAGATACCAGCCATGTGCATTCCTAATTTTGCGGAACAGCCAGCCCTATGATAGAAGTGCCTATTCTTATCTGCAAAAACGGGACAAGAATAGGGCAAGTTCTATCTTTTTTGTGGGGCAAGGGAACGGACAGATAGACGGACTTTTGCAGCACCATTGAAATTAATAGGTCCGCATCAGTCCTGCAAAATTGCGGAACAGATGTGGACACAAATATACAGTCGTCTGAATGAGCCCTTAGGGCTCATGCACATAGCCGTATGTATTTTGCAGTCCACAAAACACGGATCGGCAGTAAACACGGATGACGTTCGTGTGATATCCATATTGCATCCATTTATTTTTTTTTTTCGGATACATTGTAACAATGCCTTTGGTTGTCCGCAATACGGACAAGAATAGGACATGTTCTATCTTTTTTGGGGAACGGCCATGCAGACATGGACAGAAACGGAATGCACACTGATTCATTTCTGTATTTTATGGACCCATTGAAGTAAATGGTTCCGCATACGGGAAAATGTTTGTGTGCATGAGCCCTTAGTCTCACCTCTGGTGGCTGTTTCCCAGTACAACAGGTTCATATTCACCAGTCTAATTACTATGTACATAAGCATGTTGTGCAAGTGAGCTAAGAATAGGCGCACATCTCCATGAAAGTGCGACTTTTAAGGCAAAAGTCACCACTCGAAACTGATGAAGAAACGTACATCAGCAATGGAGTGGAGTATAAATGAGACTAAAGCCGGCGCAGAAACAGGCAAACCTACCTAAATAGGTCAGAAAAAGTTACAAAACTTCTGAATTAGCCCAAAAATTTAAAATGGCCGAACAAGGCACAAATGGCTACAAAACAGGCGCATTTTCAGTAGTAAATATTACTTAAAAAGTAAGTCTAAAACAGTATTTTTACGCCCTAAAAACAATTAAAGACACTATAGTAAATGTGCCCCATTATTCTGTGCCTACAGGAGAAACAGAGACAATGTATGCAGTTTCTTTATGCCATAGGAATCATTTAGCAGCCAGTGATGACAGGTAAAAGAGTAGTCAGTGGGGGAGATTTATCAAAACTGGTGTAAAGTAGAACTGGCTTAGTTACCCATAGTAACCAATCAGAGTTCATGTTTCATTTTTCAGAGCTCTTTTGGAAAATGAAAGGAGGAATCTGATTGGTCGCTATGGGCAACAAAGCCAGTTGTCCTTTCCACTAGTTTTGATAAATCTCCCCCACTGACTTAACAAAGTATCACTACAGGCATAAAAAATAAAAAGCACTTTCGAAATGGCGACATGTCCTGAGCTATGCAGATACCAGGACAGCTTGAAGAGGTTGTCCTCAGTGGAAAATGAGGACAGCGATTGTTCGGTTGCTGAGGGCGACACGGAGCACCTCTTATACGTGAAGCAGAGATGCTATTGATACAGAGTCTATCTGCAATCTGCTGCCAGATTTTTTCGTAGCCTTAGGCACATGCTTCAGCGTGTTGGAACTTAAAGGGTTTGGCACCTGAACAATATAAGGATAGGTGATAAATGTCTGATCGCTGAATATTGCTACAGCAGCAGAAACGCACAAAATATGGCCCATGTGAACGTACACTAAGCGGTGATTTGTTCAGTAGGTTATAGAAACTGAAAATAAAAGGGGTTGAATGAGCCCTAAAAAAAACGGAATGGTCTGGCATGGTGTACAATTAAGGGCTCATGCACATGACGCCTGTTTTGCGGTCTGCAAATTGTGGATACCTGCCGTCTGCCATTTTGCAGAACGTCCTGCCCTCTATAGAACAGTCCTATCATTGTCCGTAATATGGACAAGAATAGAATATGTTCTATTTTTTTTTTTTTTGCAGTTGCCGTGGAACAGACATATGGATACACCGTATCTGTTGAAACCCCATTGAAATGAATGGGTCCGCATCCGATCCACAAAAAAATGGTCAGATGCGGAAAAAACAACGGTCGTGTGCATGACCCCTAAAGGGAGTTGACATGTCATTCACATTTGCATTCTTCACTGGTGTGTGCTGTCCACATTTTCCACTGACAGCACACGTACCTACCATTGAGTTGAATGTGTCTGTTTATACAGCAGTATTTTTTTAATACTCTGTTCGTAAAACAGATCGAACAGAGTATTAAAGAGTATTTTTTTTACTTTTGTTCCTAAAAAACTTGGCATGCAAGCATGATACATTCTGCCTGCTGAAAGTTGTGTTTTATTCAAGAAGGGCCAAAAGAACAATGAGGGTCATTTATTAAGACTCTTTTTAGTTTTTTACACCGGCGTTGCTTCCGGAAGATGCGTCTAATTTATGAGAAGTTATGCGCCTCATCATAAGTTAGGCACATCTTTGGCGCAACTCACCTGGGCATTTACAAAGTCACAAAATAGGGGTTTTGCCACAATCTTCTGCCAAAAAGAGACAGAAATGACCCTCAATGGGTGTCTTATGGGACAAAAAAAATGAAAATGAGGATAAAAATGCAGCACAAACACATACCACAAGTTTAAAAAAAAACAAAAAAAACGGCACCACAAAAAAAGTATTTTTGCTTCGTTTAATAATTCCCATAGACTACCATGAAACATATAGAGCTGGCTTTTGTTGCACAAAAATGCCTTTAAAAATACATCTAAAAGCTGCAAAACAGTTGAAAAATGTCTTAAAAAGAATGTGGCCCACACAGAGGTCACAGAGTACAAATAGCCTTTTTTCAGGAGTACCTTTAGCCACTGTTTTATTTTTAGCCATTTTTTTTATTTTTCTGTCAACGTTGCCATATGAGGCCTTGTTGTTTGCAGTGTATTGTATATTTTTTGTGACATCATTTTGAGTTAGATATCACTAATGAACTTTTATTAGCTTTTTGAGGTGATAATGGGGAAAAAAGCATTTCCACCATTTTTTTTTGCCCTTTATATTTACGACATATGGCATAACTAGTTTTACTGTTGTTGTGTGGGTCAGTACGAATACGGCGATACTATATACGTATAGATTTACGTGTTGTTTATTACGTTTGCACAACAAAATTATGGCTCGTCTTGTAATATTGCAGCATCCCAAGAGCCAGAACTGGGTACCATTTTTTGGGTTACCTAGGACTTATTAAAGGGTTTCTGTCACCAGAAATCACCCTATTAAACCAAGTGTCATTTGCAATGAGCAAATGACACTTGATGACAGTAATGTTAGTGTCATATTTCTCTGTCCACCAGTTTAGACAAAAAATAGGTTTTTATAATATGCAAATGACCTCCCCTAGGTGCAGTAGGCGTGAACCTGCACCTAGGAGAGGCCGTAATAACGCCTCTTACCACGCCTCCGTAGCGATGATTGACAGGGCCGGGCAGCCAGCTCTTTCGGCTCCCGGCCCTGTACGATCCCGAAATCCCGCGCCTGCGCACTGCCGTAGTACATCCGCGCATGCGCGCTGAGAGCCGGTGATTTCTGGTGACAGAAACCCTTTAACATTTATTTTTTGGGAGATGAGGTGAACAGGAGAAAAAATTGTATTTTTTTGCCTTATTTTACGTTATATGTATTATACGAGTTGCTGCAAACACTGTGTGATATCATATGTCTGAGATTTTTTTTTTACCACTTTTTTTTTTTTTTTAATAATCTTTATTATTCTTTATTTTTTTTAACTCTGACTAGAGGATATTGGAGGTCATTTACCACAGGCACTATACCAGTTTTTGTTGTTTAAACAAAAAAAAGTTGCAAGACGCCATTTTGTGACTTTTAAATTGTCCATGAGCCAATGTTGTTATTGCACCGTGCTCGCTACTTGAGAGTGGTGGGGCTGGGCCGGGACGTTAGGCCCTATACATTTACTATCTTCTTTGCCTGGAGACAGGTGCACGGACTACCAGCTTAATTTGTGACGAGGCCTGAGCTACACTGTACCAGGGACAGGCAGTCTATTAGGCCGTGTCTGCTTTATAGACTAAGGCCCCATTCACACGACCGTATGTTCATTTCCGTATCTTATCCGCATTTTTGCGGATAAGATGCGGAACCATACGGACCCATTCATTTTTCCATAGGAGAAAAAAAATGCGGAATGCACACCGTGTGCATTCCGCATCCGTATATTACGAAAGTTCTCCCGCAAAAAAAAGGAAACGTCCTATACTTGGCCGCAAAACACGTCTGTAGCCCCATTAAAGTCAATGGGTCCGCAAAATTACGGAACACTACGGAAGACTTTCTGTATGTCTTCCGTTCCGTTTTTATACGGACACAGAATACATACGGTCGTGTGAATGGGGCCTAATAGATATACAGCCATGTTAGTCCCCTGGCTTCCATGGACGATGGTGGCAGAGGGAGCCCTGTCATTTTAACTCCCTAGATGCCATGTTTGCAATTGACCGCGGCATCTAGGGAGTTAAGTGGCCGACTTCAATGATCTGGAGCACAGCGCAGCCTTTTAGGTCTCTTCAATTCTATGGTTAATGGTGCAGGCAGCAGGGAATAAACATACTACACAGGCTGAACTGCGCTCTAGACCAAAGAGAGTCTTATGTGTAGAAATACACATGAGACTTTGTTTAAGAGAGTAAACTTACCTGTACAGGTGTCTGTGATGCACACATTTACTAATGTCAGTACACCTAAATTCTGTCCTAAATTGTAAAAAAAAATTCTACAGTTTTCAAACCAGCACCTGGATCTGAATATTTCTGTAATTGCATGTAATTACATTTTATTGGCTATGTGTATAGCCAATAATTTGTAAATTTGTGTATTTGTAAATCTGTGTAGCGCCACCTGCTGTTTTTTTTTTTTCTTATATCTTTGACCTGATCAATGAGATGGCCGCACATGCTCAGTTTGATCCTTGACTCCCTCCTGAGCTGTGATAGGGAGATCATGGACACGCCCCCTTAGCTGCAGCAGAAAAGACACTCCCCTTGAGCTGTCAGATTGATGTAAATCTAACAGAGCAATCAATGTGGAGATCTCTGGATCCATGTGAGGTACAGGGCTGGTTCTAGCTTTGTTTGAAAGAGGTTGTCATGTACTTTATGATGTCTGGTTTTCATTTTTTACATTAGTGATGGGATTACCCCTTTAAGCGCCACAATTGTGCCACAATTATCTTGTCTTATAGTAAGCCAACCAATAGTTTGTATAAACTTATAAAAAAAAAATTCCTATCCCTGCACCGCATTCATCCTCCAGCCTGAGTCCCTGTGATAAATCTGCTGCATGTCTAGACAGCCGGCCTAGGTTTACACCATCTGTAGTAAATCTGCCCCAGTGTGTGACACCTACAACCTGCCTCTACAGCGGTATAGATGATGCTCTTCGTGTATAGTTAGGGGGACATATTGGGAGCCACGGTAGTTTGTAGGGAATAGAGAATTGCTTACATAGTACTTTGTTACTGGACTCTCTGCCATCAGCTGATTAAGCAATCCACAGGGAGAATTCAGCTTCCCAATGGTTTCCTTGTCTATCTGTCAACAGACTACAGACATGAGTTAGCTTAAAAACCATTAATCTGGTGCAAAAGTCCGGAAACGGCACAGAATAAATGATAAACTGTTAGGCTGGGTGCACATGAGGCAGACCTTGTCCTCAATGGAACCCAGGGAAAATCAGCTGTAAAATCTGGAGCAAATCCATGAAATCCACAGCAGAATAGAACAGAAAATCTGCTGCATGCTCTCAAAGCCGTGCATATTTTTTCTGCTGCGTTTTTTATTACCAAAAACGTAAACAAATACCTGCTGTATGTACATGGCCTTAGGCCTCGTTCAGATTTCTGTTCTTCTCTGACGTGTGCTGATCACATTTTCCATGGACAGCACACCTACCCATTTATTTCAAGGTGTCTGTTCACACCAGTATTTTTTCTTGCATGCTGGAACCCATTGACTATAATGGGATCCATTGGGGATCCGGACACTTTCCGGCATAAGTGCCAGATTTCGGCTGGACAAAAAACGTTGCATGCAGCAGTTCTTATCTGGCTGAAAGACAGCATTTTGCCGGCTGGATCCCCACTGAATCCCATTATGGTCAAAGGGGTCCAACGGTGAATTGTAGTATCCGGCTAGCCTGAAACCTGTGAACTTGAGCCGGCTGTTTTCTGCCAGATCAGATAAACCGAGGTTTAAACCTACCCTACAACAGACACGTCAGGAGAGGTAACAGGTCCTGGGGTCCAGCGATAAATGGCTGTTGTTGTCCAGTTTCAGAGCTGAACCTTGACATATCCCCCTCATCCCCCACTCAGCCCCTCTGATATGGGCATTGGAGCATACTCCAATGCTCTCCCTTGTCCTTCATTGAATCATGCAGGACCATGGCTTTTTCTGGAGATCTGGTATCGGTACTCTATGGGTAAGCTAGGCAGAGGCTTCTGCCTAGCAATGAGCTGGTGACATCACAGGCACAAGTGGGCGGACTTTAGTAATGTCCTAGCCTGTAAAGCCCGCCCATCAGTGCTGGTGAAGTCACCGGGGACAGAAGCCTTCTCCTACCAGTTTAAAAATTTAAACCCAAAAGCTCTTGCCCTGCGCTGTATCGTGCATGAAATGCTTCTACGCTAAAGTGGGGAAAAAGTGGATATGTCCGGGTTCAGAGCTTTAAATAGAACCTACCTTACAACAGACATGTCAGGAGCGGTTTCAGGGAATACTATATCTCTTTATGGAGATTGCCCAAGGCCAGGTAGTCCAGGTAACGCTCCTCTGTCTCCTTGTGTTGTAGTCGCAGTATAGGTGATTCTTAAAGGGGTTGTCCGAGTTATTTTTGTCGTTTGTATGTTTCTAACTAGTCAAATACAACAGCTTTTCCATATACTTTCTGCTTCTAAAGCTGCTGGTTTCTCAGGTTTCAATGAGGGTCACATGACCTGTGATGTCAGCTTGCCTCCCTGCTAATCTTATATTCGTGCACAGAGCCTGTACACGAGACGTCACTGTGCTGGCCACACACCCCTGCTCTGCCGCTGCTGCTATCTGCTCTCTCCCTGGATTCTTTCAGATAAAACATTAACCCCTTCAGCCAGAACACACTGAAGGCTTTACAACAGCAGCTCTAGATGTAAAGAGACACAGGATCTGCTCTCCTCACCCTACAGACACAGAGCTGACACTGGAGCTGATCTGGAGGAGATCTGCAAAGTATTGTATTGTACAAGAACAGGTAGGGGGAAGACCCTGTGTGTATCAGCAGTATCATTGTACAGCTGGACTTGTAGTCCTACACATACAACATGCTGCTGAGTATCCCAGCAGACATGTCACTCAGGCAGCATTTGCAGACCAGAGCAGGAGGGAGGGGCAGAGATTATTATTACTGCAGGTAAACCTTGAGAAGACCAGAAGAGAACCAGGGAAATGTGGAAATATAGATTTTTTTTTTGCCTAAAACTTGCTTAAAAAGGTTCTCCGGGAATTAAAAAAATGAAAATACGTAACTATTACTTATAAATATATTCTCAAATACCTTTCATTAGTTATAATGGATCGTTTTCTCTGGGGAGCAATCATTAGGAGAAACAAAATGGCCACCATCCTATTAGTACACGCAAAACCTGTCCTAATCACACATAGGGTTTGCAGCGGTAACCGGTTCCAACCACCGATATACCACGGTATTGGAATGCACGGTTATCAAACCGTGGGCATTTCCTTTTTACCGGTAAAAGGTGACCCTGCTGAGAAACTCATCCACGCATGCGCAATTCCGCTCCGTTTCAGCTAATTAAGCACACAGCGGTAAAAATGGCAGAGGGTGCAGATTTAACAAGTCTCTGTCCTCCTAAAAAAAAGACTAAACTAAAGTCAGCAGTGTGGGACTACTTTGAATACCCACCAAATGCACGTGAGGATGGAAATCCAATTTGTAAGCAATGTGGTCGTAAAGTGGCAGCTAAAGGAGGGAATACCTCAAAACCTGTTCTCCCATCTCCGAGAACACCACCCCACTGTGCAGCTTAAAGTAGGTGGCCTTTATCATTTTAACCCCTTGGCGACATGATAGGAGTGGAGTGGACGTACCGGTACATCCTGGGCGCGAGGTAGTTCGCGCTACAGGGCGTACCGGTACGGCCTGCATGTAAACGCCCGCTGTGCAGTGCAGCGGGGTTTAGATGCTGCGATGGCGGCTGTTAAACACAGCCAGCCATCCACAGTAAAGGCCTCGGGGGAACCGTGCTCCCCCCATAATGGCAATCGCAGTGATTGGCTACTCTGTTCAGACTAGCCAATCACAGGATACGGGGGCTGGCTGTAAGGATCTGATCCCCCACAGTCCGAGACAGCGATGTCGGCCATTTAGCCCCTTCCATGCCGCGGTCCATAAGGACCACTGCATGGAAGGGTTAACAGGGA
Source organism: Rhinella marina (assembly GCA_900303285.1). Taxonomy (NCBI): domain Eukaryota; kingdom Metazoa; phylum Chordata; class Amphibia; order Anura; family Bufonidae; genus Rhinella; species Rhinella marina. Next base: position 18,865 of record ONZH01028751.1, read on the forward strand.
GGGCGCTCCCTCCCTCTCCCATCGGGAGAGGGAGAGTGTGATACCATGATAACCGTAATACTGCAGTATTTACTGAGACGGTTATCATACCGTGAAAATTTCATACCGTTGCAACCCTAATCACACAACAGGACAAGTTACTTCACAAAACTGAGCTAAAGAGCTGCTCATCCTCATTATGATCCTGGATAACGTTTAATATGTTCTTCAGCTGAATCTCTGAAGGAACGGAGTTCAGGAGGAGACATGGAGTATAGAGAGGATGTGCTGATGTGACTGTGTCCTGCTCTGTGATTAGGACAGGTTTTGTGTGTACTAATAGGTCAGCAGCCATTTTGTTTCTCCTAAAGATTGTTCCCCAGACAAAATGAGCCATTATAAGTAATGAAAGGTATTTGGGAATATATTTATAATAGAGTAATATTTAGGTATTTTAATTTTCTTAATTCCCGGAGAACCCCTTTAAAGAAGAAATCCCCCAAAAATTTTTATTCTCTGACCTGTTAGAAAGGTGCATGATATAATCTGTAGTGATTGTCATTTTCTTATCAGAGGCGGAAATTGAGTTTCCACTGTCTTCTTATTGTAGCTGGGTCATGTGACCAACTCCCTGACCTCCAACTGACCCAGGACAGCAAGCCAGTCACTTCTCTATTCATTCCTATGAGACTGAAAGTGAATGCATAGAGAATTAGACTTCCTGTCCACATATAAGGTGCTGTGTGAATTGGTGGGTCTAATTCCTAGTCCATGACACAGATAAGAAACTTCAGGATGATATAAGTCAAAAATTCAGCTACTGGTTAGAAAATGACATTCACTACAGATTACATCATGTACATTTCTAGCAGGACATGGAATAAAATTTTTTGCGGGAGTTCTTCTCTAACTTAGTTATATATTGCTGCCCATCAGATTTAAAGTACTATATATATATATATATAATTTTTTTTTTTTTTTCATAACTCGGACAACCCCTTTAATACACAGTGAGGTCTGTGTAGGACATAGACATGGTGACCGGGGGACAAGGACCAGTACAGCGCATGTCCTGAGTTTCTCCACACGGACCCTCACTGTGAATTGCACTTTTAAAGTCTATAGGTCCATGTGCTGTCCAAGCGCAGTCTGTTGTGCACACAGACAGAAAATATACCTGTCTGAATCAGGCCTAAAGAGTGGTGGGTCTCAAAGTGCCAAAATGGGGCAATTAAAAAAAAAAAAAAAAAAGTGCTTTTTTGTGGATTGCACGACAGCCGCTCTAAAAAGAGAACCATGTAATGCACACTTTCTACTTTTTGATTTCTTGCCGTGCACACCGCTTCTGAAAACTGGTTGGGGCTTATTGGCAAGAGGTGTGACATCCTTAGACCCAACAGACTTAGGGCTCATGCACGCGCCCATTGCCCGTCCGTGGCCATATTGCAGCCCTCAAACAGCGGCTCTGCAATCCATGGGCACTGGCTGTGTGAGATGCGGTGCGGAACGGAGGCACGGATCGGATCTGTAGTGCATCCGTGGGTTTTCTGTCCGTGCCTCCGCACCGCAGAATGGTGAATGGGTCCGCGATCCACATGCGGCAGCCCCATAGTCTGTGTCCTTGCATTGCGTACCGCAATTTGCCATCCGCAGCACGGGCCCGGCCAGCATTCGTGTGCATGAGCCCCTACACAAGGGTTGACACAGACTGTACAGGGCCCCTGTGCAGAAACAGAATATGAGCCCCCTTGCTATTGAACAGGTAATTTATCAAGACGACCCTTTATCTAATGGATGAGAATCTGTCAGTAAGGGCTCATGCACACAGCCGTAGTTTCAGTCCTCATTCGATCCGTGGTTGTTTGCGGATCGGATGCAGACCCATTCATCTCAATGGGGGCTCAAACGATGTGCACAGCAGACCGTGTGCATAGAAGTAGATTTTAGGCACACAGCGAAGCGTTACTCTTTAAGACTTTCTTCACTCAAAAAAACTGGTAGGAACATGATAAATGTGGTGGGACTGCACATGGCACGCCCTCTTTTTTCACCACTTCTGAAAAGTGGTTTAAAGGGGTAACTGTTGCAGATTTTGCCATGGCGTGCGACAAAATGTGGCGTAAATAGGTTAGTAAATGCCCCCCCTTGAATCAGTCATACTATGTGATGTGTGTTGTCGTTTGCTGGAACTTCCCCTTTCTTCACAGACTGATCTTCCTCCTTCATGCACACTGCCTGCTATTGACAGGCCTCAGACCACATCTCTTGGGGTATCATGAGTCAGAGCCATTTCCGTGTGTCGCTCAGCAGGCACAAGCAATCAGGAAGAATGGGGCGTGTAGGAAGAGCTAGGAAGGCAGATGTACCCTGAGCTCACATCCATGCTCGCCGTGAGTGAAAGGTGGGGATGTTGTCAGACTTTCCTTCCCTTTTGCACCTTCTTTGACTTGAAATCACATTTTCCTTGGGAAATCTGAAACTGGAATTTCACATGTGCAAATGACTCAAAGTATTAGATGCTCCACATTTTTTTGGCGAGACACAACATGCCTCCTCAAACCACTAGGCTCTGCAGGACAGCGCTCCTGTCACGAGGGGAATGTTCTTCATCTAGAAACATAATCAGGATGCAACGTTTTAAAGACGGTTTTCATTTGATTAAGAGTTAATCGAAAGCCTCCCCCTAAAAGCCCCCCCGCCCCAAACTTTCTTGATTGACAGGGCCTGTGAGATGACTTTGCCAGGAACCTGGTTCCTGTCAAGAAGAAGAAGGTGGGGCTGGCAGAGGAAGCAAAAGGAGCACGGGTGCACAGAGTGACTCAGTGTCGGGGTGTAGCTATAGGGGAAGCGGCTGCCTTTGGGGCCCCAACTAAGAAGGGCCCCCTCAACAGTATTATACAATGACATTATATACAGTGACACTGTAGGAAACGGACAGAGCGGCTTGCTGGGCCTTGTCTGACTAGCCACAGATGTGAAGGTTGCAAAAAAGTTGCTGGGGCGGATGAGGGCCCTGTTCAAAATTTGCTGTGGGACCCAGTCATTTCTAGTCATGCCACTGCTCAGTGCACTTAACTGCTCATTTGCATATGGATTAAAAGTACTTTATTTAAAGAAGAACTCCCGCAAAAAATGTTATTCCATGTCCTGCTAGAAATGTACATGATGTAATCTGTAGTGAATGTCATTTTCTTACCAGTAGCTGAATTTTTGACTTATATCATCCTGAAGTTTCTTATCTGTGTCATGTGACTAGGAATTAGACCCACCAACTCACACAGAGACTTATGTGTGGACAAGAAAGCTAATTTTCTATGCATTCCTATGGGAGCCTCACTTTCAGTCTCATAGGAATGAATAGAGAAGTGACTGGCTTGCTGTCCTGGGTCAGTTGGAGGTCAGGGAGTTGGTCACATGACCCAGCTACAAGTAACAGATTTCTAAGTGAAAGGTATCAAACCATGTACAATGACTAGCTTAGCTAAATGTACTATCAGTGAGTTTCCTACTGACAGACTCCCTTTAAAACTCTATCCACATGTATTATACCGTAATGTACTGCAGATACTCAATGTGCAATCCACACTGGAAACCTGTTACAATTCTGCAGCACATGAAATCACCCTCTAATTTTGACTGCAGGTAATGTTATGGGATGATCAGGCCACAAAATGTTGGTGATGATGTACGGTAATTCTGCCCATTTTTTCTACAAGCAGCCTGTACACGCTGTAATTGATGTTCGTCAGTTATGAGATCACTGATATTTTATAGTCTTTTAAAAGGGATTGTCTTATGACAGACCATGGGGGCATATCGCTAGGATATGCCCCCATTGTCTTATAGGTGTGGGTCCCACCGCTGGGACCCGCACCTATATCAGGAACGGAGCCCCGAAAGTGGTGGAGGACACACTACGCATGCACATTCTTTTTCTATGGGGGCTCTGAAAATAGCTGTTGGCTCAGCTATTTCCATCGGGCCCATAGAAATAAATGGGCGCTGTGGCCTGTCATGTGCGGTGCACTCCCATTCACTTATATGGGGAGAGCGCTTGGTGCGAGATGAGACAACCCCTTTTAAAGAAGCAATCCCACAAAAAAATGTTATTCTCTGACCTACAAAGGTACATGATGTAAACTGTAGCGAAAATAATCTACCTTCCACTTATTGTGTTTGTGAGATATAACCTCCCTTCTGATCCTCAGCTGTGTCATGTGACAAACATTCTGACTTTCCAAATATGGTCAGATGTGGACCCTTTCAATTCAATGGCGCTCGCAAAAGATGCGGAAAGCACTCCGTGTGCTGTCTGCTCTTTGCCATCCGCAAAATTATAAAACATGTCCTACTCTTGTCTGCATTACGGACAAGGATAGGACTGTTCTATAAGGTGCCAGCCGTTCCGTTGTAAAAAAAATTTCTGCAGTTGCATTCAGTGTGCGTGTATTTTCCATCCAGATTGCGTTAGTTTTTCACACCTGTGAAGAAAAACTGAAGGATAACGATCTAAATCTCCTAATAACCATTAGTGAAAAATGCATTCAGATGTCTTCTGTTTTTCACACAAGCCCCATTCACTTCTATGGAGCCAGGGCTGCATGAAAAACACACAATATAGAACGTGCTGCGATTTGTCCTGAATACAAAGATGATGCGTGAAAAACGACACTCGTATACACAAACCTTTGAAATGAATGGGTCAGGATTCAGTTGGGATGCTCTGTGTTCACTACATGCATCGCATCCGGATGGAAAACTCGCTTGTGTGAAAGAGGCCATAGTGTTAGGTTTTAAGCAAGTTCATGGACCCATTACCAAACACATGCTAGGCACCTTGAGTTTGCACACTGCGCTAGTGTGATGTGATAACGTGCAGCAAAATCATATGTGTTTGCTGCAGTTTTGCAATGTGGTTTCTATAAAAAAAAGGCCTAATAGTGGCTTGAAAAAGTATTCATACCCCTTAATCTTTTCCACATATTTTCACATTACACCCACAAACGTAAATGTATTTCATGTGATAGACCAACACAAAAGTAGTAAGCATCTATGAAGTGAAAAGAAAATGAAACCTTGTTTTCAAAATTTAAACAAAAATCTGGAAAGTGTGGGTGTGCATTTGTATTCAGCCCCCTGTATACTGATACCCCTAAATAAAATCCAGTGTGACCAATTGCCTTCAGAAGTCACCGAATTAGCAAAATGGAGTCCACCTGTGTGTAATTTATATTTGTCAATTATAGTTATATATTTATATAACTATAGCTGTTCTGTGAAGGTTTGTTAGACATTAGTGATCAAAGAGCATCATGAAAACCAAGGAACACACCAGACAGGTCAGGGATAAAGTTGTGGAGAAGTGTAAAGCAGGTTAGGTTATAAAAAAGATATATATATATCCCAAGCTCTGAACATCTCACAGATCACTGTTCAATCAATCATCCGCAAATGAAAGTAGTATGGCACAACTCCAAACCTACCAAGATATGGCCGTCCACCTAAACTGACCGCTCAGGCAAGAAGAGCACTAGAGAAGCAGCCAAGAGGTCCATGGTCACTCTGGAGGAGCTGCAGAGATCCACATCTCAGGTGACAGAATCTGTCTATATGACAACTATTAGTTGTGTACTCCACAAATCTGGCCTTTATGGAATAGTGGCAAAAAGAATATAAATGCTCACCACACTTTTCAAGATTTTTATTTATGAACATTTTGAAACCATGTATCATTTTTTTTCCACTACACATACTTGCTACTTTGTGTTGGTCTATCACATAAAATCTCAATAAAATACATTTGTTTGTGGATGTAACCTGAAAATATTTGGAAATGTTTAAGGGGTATGAATACTTTTTTTAGGGCTCTTTCACACGAGTGGATCCTGTGCGTGGAATCCGCTGTGTGAAAGAGTGCCAAGCCCCGTTCCAGACAGCAGAGGCACGGAGCAGTAACGTGATTGATAATGCTCTTTGCCTCTCTCTGATCTTTTTACTACAAAATCACAGTGACCGCTTTATCTCACTATGATGTTGTAGTAAAAAGATCACAGAGAGGCACGGAGCATTATCGATCATGTTACTGCTCCATGTCTCTGCTCTCCTGAACGGGGCTTGGCTCTCTGTCACACAGTGGATTTCACGCCCAGGACCCGCTCGTGTGAAAGAGCCCTTAAAGAGGCTCTGTCACTACTTTTCAACCTATGCAGAATTATAATGAAAAATAATACCTCTGTACAGAAAAGACTCACACTCATCTATTCACAGTACGTGATCGTCACCGCTTATATCCTCCCCCTCTCTGCACAATGACCTCTGCACAGATCAAAGCATGTTTAGAAATCTCTGCCATGTCCATGTGCTTGCTGTATGGCTGTAAATGTTGTTCGCATTAGCTTAGGCCCTCGTAATTATTTACTGAAAATAGAATTTCAAAAAATCTACATGCAGAAAAGGTTATAAAAAAAGGAATATGTTGAATTAGTAAAAGAAGCATGTGATACATCTGCTTTCAGTGATGTTGACCTTTTCGGTTTCCCAGCGTCTGTTTGTCTATATATTATGAATGTGTCACATTTCTTCTGAAGCTTGTATAGAAATATTGCTTTTTGGAACCCAGGGTTTTTATAGATTAGTTAGGACGTAGCTATTTTATTTATTTATTTTTTTTAAGCTTTCCAGTTGGATGGCTAGAAGTCCAGACAGACATATTTCAGCAATGTCATGTAAATGAGTTGAGTCAGCGCCCTGCTGCGGTATGATAATGCATCAGGGAGCAGGAGATTCCAGGTTATGTAATATTTGACAGCTATATGTTATCTTGAGCTCATGTAATGTAGTAGAACAGTTAAGGGTGTATTCGAATGGCAAATGATCGCTAATGAGCATTCCTATGAATACTCATTAGCGATCATCTGGCAGTCAAATACTGCTTCGAAATGTCCAATGAACAAGCAAACGCTCATTCATCGGGCAATTGTGATTTTTTTTTTTTTTTTTTTAAGCCTTTCCATATTTTTAATAAAGACCAATTTCAATGATTTTTAGCTCAAAATGGGTACCATGCAAACAGAAAAAATTGCCCCCATGCAAAACAGGCCTTACACGGATGTCATGGTTTTTTTTTTTGTTTTTTTTTTTTGTGTACCGCAAAATACATATGGTCAATCTGCCTGAGCCCTAAGTAAAAAAAAATAAAATAAATGGTGGTATGCACTCTGGCCGGGATCCATGTTTTGTGGATTCACGATTTGTGGACCTCAAAACCACTTGTGCCTCCATGCATGAGCTGCAGACGGCCACTCTTGATAGGTCCTGTGCTGCCAGAGGGAGGCATGTAATTTAATTAAAATGCGGATCCGCAAAAACATGGGTGCCGGCCAGTGTGTGTTCCGCAATTTGCGGAACACACATGGCCGGCACCCCATACAAAATGCTTATTTGCCATTGCGGACAAGAATAGGACATGTTCTATCTTTTTTTTGCAGAGCTGCGGCTGTCCGCGATCTAATGCTGCCCATTGAAATGAATGGGGCCGCATCTATTCGCAAAATTGCTGAATAGATGCGGACCCATTCACAGTCTCCCTGCTGCCCTGGGCTTTGTGCGGAGGGAGCTTACCATGGCAGCCAGGGCTTCAGTAGCACCCTGGCTGCCATGGTAACCGATCAGAGCCCCGCAATTACACTGCTGGGGCTCCGATTGGAAGCTGCCACTGCACCACCAACAAAATTATTGAGGAGGAAGGGGGACCCTGTGGCCACTGCCACCAATGAAGATAATTAACCCCTTAATACAAATGTGGGCGGCAGGTGGCCCGTCAGTATTATCTTCCAGGCGTCAGTGTTAGCAAAACAGCCCCCGATACGTTCCTGCTCCGCCCAACTTTGGAAAAAACGTTTTTGACACATGCCGCGCGACTTAATATTGTCGCATGGCCAGTCAAAAACGGGACTTTCAACTATTTTCACCTCTAAAATAGTTGCAAGTCTCTTGATAAATAACTCCCAGTATGTGACCATGGCTTTAGTACTTTGCAGGCACATTTTTACCTCCATGGTAAATCACTGCCGTGGCCGGATGTTACGCTGTAGTGGATGAAATTTCATGTTCACGTGTTGTAAACTGCACAATTTGTTTTTAGAGAATATGTGGTTTTTGAAAACCACAGCATTTTCTGTTTTGGGCTTTTTCCCCCCTATTGACATTGATGGAAAAATTGTAATAAAAATATTGTACTAGCTGATTCATTACAGTAATGAGGCTTTTATAGAAAAGGTTCTGGAAACAGGCTTCGAAATTCATAACAACAGCGCCTCACAGATCTCCATCAAGCAGACCCTGGTTTTTGTGCTGACCATCTTATTAGTACAGCTACACACGGGCATCTGAGAAGCAAGATATCCTGCAACGTCGGCTGTGAATTCTAAATACTGAAGTAGCAGCTTGACATGAATTAAAATTAGCCTCGTCTTATCAACTTTTTCTAATTCTTTTGTGTTTCGGTTGCAGGTAAGCTGTATACACCAGGGTTCTAAAACGTGGCCCAATATATGGGCCACAAATAGAAAAAAAATTCCTGTTGACAAGCCATGTGGCATTACAAATACAATAAAGTACACGTGTGTCACGCTCGCCGCCCTGCGCTTCACCTCAGCCAGCTCCCCTAGTGGTGGTGAGACAGTGGGATGAGAGAGGTGTCACTACTTTTTTGTGCCATTTGAATCTGTTTTCAAAAATAAATTTCTTATGGCTGGACATACCTTCAGACCCTAGATGAGACCCGAAAATGAATACTGACTCCCAGACCACTGAATTATTACAGACCCCCAGATGAGACTTTAAAAATTTATACAGACCCTTAAAGTCATACAGACCCCAAAATCAGCCCCCAAACTCTTGCAGACCCCAAATCGGACACTGCAGGCTTCAACAGACAGGAAAAAAAAAATAAAATAAAATAATAACCTCTCCTCTTTTCCTCCGGGGGCCCCCACCACTCTTCGTTGCACAGTGTCAGGTCCTGAAGCTGTATTCTTTCAGGATATAGGGCACTGTTGACACTGGGTGAAGAGGGTTTGGTGAGTAACGTCAGCGCAGCATTAGCAGTGCCATACTCGCCGCTCCCTGGGTCTCCTGTTCTGTACAGCTGATTGGCGACACAAACGTGGACAATTATTGAGAGAGGGTTTTTCATGAATGCTTGTTTCCGATTATTGGCCCGAAGATCACTCAGTGTAATAGAGCCCTAAGGCCTTGTTCACGTAGAGACGGAAACCGCAACAGAACAAGCATGGAAAATCACCTAATTTTCTTCAATGAGAAGCGGTAATTGGCACTTCTTTTTTTGCGGCCTGAAAAAAAGCACTCTTCTGTATCTTGCCGCGGTTTCAGTATCGGAAACGGCGCTGCGACCTCTGCAGGGGGACACACACTGTGTAGCCCCATTGACTAGGGCTGACCAGCGTACAGATCCATGGCAGAAGCCCAAGACTCAACATTGGCTTTCTGCCACTGGAATAGTTGGTCTGCATTATCCTAATATACTGGTAATGGTTCCGCCATCATGAGCCTTTGTATTGAAGACCATGGCACACCTTCTCTAACCGGTACTGGAGTGTTTTGCTATTTTTATTTATTTTTTGGTACATATTAACCAAATGACGAGCCATTTACTGTGGGGACTTTATAATCACCAATGTGTAAGTAAAAAATGTCATTCCGTCTGTACTGTGGAATATGTTGGAACTATATAACCAGTTGTAACTAATACTGATATACCAGGGGGGAAGATTTATCAAAACTGGTGTAAAGGAAAACTGACTTAGTTGCCTATAGCAATAAATCTGATTCCATATTTTAAATTTTCTAAAGGAGCTGTGAAGAATGAAATGTGGAATCTAATTGGTTGCTATGGGCAACTAAGACAGTTCTACTTCACACCAGTTTGATAAATCTCCTCCACTGACTCCAGATGTAGGCAGCTAGTAGATATAAGGGCATCCCTAGGAGTGGCGGGGCCAGGGCATCTACCCCAGAAAATTTACGAACATCTATGTCTGAAAACATGCATAAAAGAGAAGTGAAAACCACTACAGTTATGGACTGGAGTAGTTTTCACTTCAGGTGCACAGACTGCTGGAGGTGCACCTAATTTATAATGAGGCCTGTCCTTTGTCATAAATTAGTCCCTGTTGCCAGAGAAAA
>ONZH01028752.1:0-25290 GCA_900303285.1 Rhinella marina
CTGTGATAACACGCCCCAACCGCCCCCCCAACGTGACCAATTCCCCCACGCCCCCAAATAGTAGCATAGTAGCCTCTCCTCAGCCCCCCCCCACACCATAGTAGCCTCCTCCTCCCACAGTAGCATAGTAGCCTCTCCTTAGAACCCCCCACCCCATAGTAGCCTCGTTACCCCCACCCCCCATAGTAGCCTCTTCTCACCTCCCCACCTCATAGTAGCCTCTTCTCACCCCCCACCTCATAGTAGCCTCTCCTCGTTACCCCACCCCCCATAGTAGCCTCCTCCCCCCACAGTAGCATAGTAGTCTCTCCTCAGTAGCCCCCCAACCCCATAGTAGCCTTGTTACCCCACCCCCCATAGTAGCCTCCTCCTGGACTTATTACAGTGACCTATCCTCCCCCCCAACCCCCTGGATACTAAAAATACTGGATACTAAAAAAAAACTACCCCACCATCCCCATACACCCAACTACCCTCAGTCTGTACCCCCCCCACCTGCCGCTGGTGCACCTAGATTTTCTGATGCCCAAGGCAAAACTTGAAATTGAAACGCCCCCCCCATGCCAAATTCTCAACCTAATCCCTTCCCGCCAGTCCTACTGTTAAAGGGGTTGTCCTCTTTTTACTACTAATGACCTATCCTCACGATAGGTCATCAATATCAGATCGGCTGGGGTCCTCCGGCACCCTGACGATCAGCTGTTTGAAGAGAGAGCAGAGCTCATATGAGAGCTGCTTTCTCTGCTCTGTTCACCTGCTTGCCATAGAATTTGCAGTGAAGAGCAGTAAACAGAGCAGAGAAGGCAGCGCTCGTACAAAAAAAAAAAAAAGACAACCCCTTCAAAGACAGACTTGGAAAACATTTTATACAGCACTTCAGAGCATACAGGGTCATACAGCGCCACATATGTACCTCTTACATCCAGTGACTTCTCTTCTCTGATGACGTTTTCTTTCCTCTTCTTCTGTCAGACCAGACCGCCATGGTGACTTCTTTCAGCTGTGCCTCGTCTCTGAAGAGTGCAACAAACAGACATCTTACTTTCCTACTTTTCCATCATCCTCTCACCTTCTCCACATCTCACCCAGCCCGCCCCCCATACTATACTACAGAAACAGCCCCCCTGAAAATACTGGCACCACACAGAAAAACAGTACCCCCCTTACCTTTCAGATCAGATCCCCATATCAAACCCCAGATGATACCCCCCCCATCTCCAGACCCCCATTAGACCTCCAAACTCCCATATCTGACCCTCATTAGACCCCCAGACCCCCTATCAGATCCTCATTAGAACCCCAGACCCCCATTAGACCTCCAAACTCCCATATCTGACCCTCATTAGACCTCCGAAGCCCCAATCAGACCCTCATTAGGCCTCCAGACCCCCAATCAGACCCCTTCAGGGCCCTAATCAGACCTCCTTCAGACCCCTAATTAGATCCCCAATCATACCCCCCCCTTCTGGCCCCATATCATACTCTTGTGGCCCCCATATAGAACTCTCCTTCTGGGGCCCATGTCAGACCCCCCCCTTCTGGCCCCATGTCAGAACCCCTTTTCTGGCCCCCATTTTAGACCTCCCTTTCTGGTCCCCATTTCTGTCCCACCATTTCAGATCCCCCCCCCATTCTGTCCCACCATTTCAGACCCCCCCATTCTGTCCCAACATTTCAGACCCCCCCCCATTCTGTCCCACCATTTCAGACCCCCCCATTCTGTCCCACCATTTCAGACCCCCCCCATTCTGTCCCACCATTTCAGACCCCCCCGCCATTCTGTCCAACCATTTCAGACCCCCCCCCATTCTGTCCCACCATTTCAGACCCCCCCATTCTGTCCCACCATTTCAGATCCCCCCATTCTGTTGCCACTTTTCAGATCCCCCCCATTCTGTCACACCATTTCAGACCCCCCCCATTCTGTCCCACCATTTCAGATCCCCCCCATTTCAGATCCCCCCATTCTGTTGCCACTTTTCAGATCCCCCCCATTCTGTCCCACCATTTCAGACCCCCCCTCCCATTGTGTCCCCATCATTTCAGATCCCCCCCATTCTGTTGCCACTTTTCAGATGCCCCACTCTGTCCAGATCCCTTTTTGGCCCCCACTTCAGACAAGAAAAAAAAAACAACAACTTACCTCTGGTCCTGGCTGTGTCCCCGCTCTCTCCTCTTCCAGGGGCCCACGCTGAAGTCACCTGACCTCCTGCAGCGTCAGGTCAGAGGGCGCTCTGTACGTCCTGACGCTGCAGGCAGTCAGGACACAGCAGCGCCGGCAAGCAGGAGGAGGGGTAAGTACTGTACAGCGCTACCAGCGCTTCACTCCCCCTCCTCCTGCAGGCTAGTGAGCTAGAGACCGGGGGGGGGAGCCAGGATGGTTTTACAATTTTTTTTTTTTTTTTTTGCAAGATCATTACAGATTAACCCGGCAGGGTGTCGCCCCCCGCAACCCGCCGCGTGCCCCCGGTGCCTAGTTGGTAATACGGCCCTGGGTGCAGCCCATCCCTACAGTAGAGCCTGTAGCCAACAGAGAAGTCGGGCCAGTTCTACAAGAACCCAAATTTCCTCTGCCTACACCAGTTCTTGAGCAACTTGTTTACCTCCCTAATCTCCCGCTGCCTTTCTTGTGTGGCTCGTGGTACAGGCAGTATTTCGGAAAACACTACCTTGGAGGTCCTTGCCCTAAGCTTATGCCCTAAATCCCTAAAATCATTTTTAAGGACGCTCCCCCTACCTCTAACTTTGTCATTGGTACCGATATGGACCATGACTGCTGGATCTTCTCCAGCCCCTCCCAGTAATCTGTCAACCCGATCCGCGATGTGCCGAACTCGAGTGCCTGGAAGGCAGCACACCATCCGACGATCCCGGTCTTTGTGACAAATTGCCCTCTCTGTACCCCTAATAATTGAGTCGCCCACTACCAGCACCTGTCTAGCCTGCCCTGCTCTCCTGTCCCCCTGCTTACTGGAGCTGACATTCCCCTGACTGGCAGAGGAAGTGTCCGGCTGCAGCAGTGCTCTCCCTGAAGTGACATCCCCCTCATCTGCCAAACTTGCAAACTTGTTGGGGTGTGTCAGATCAGGGCTAGCCTCCCTGGCACTTTTCCCTCTAACCCGCTTTCTGTTACCCAGCTAGCTACCTCACTTTCCTGGGCCTCCTCACTACCACCCTCCCCCACATCTACCCCATAGAGTGCTTTCTCACTGAGCAGCAAACTCTTTTCCAAATTGTCAGTGCTTCTCAGCGTTAAAATTCGCCCGCTTAGATACACGATGTGCGATTCCAAGCGGACAATTTGCTCACATTTTGAACAAATATATGCACCCTTAAACGGCTGTTCCAGGACTACATACATCAGACAAGATGTGCACTGGACGGCACTGTCAATGATGGAAGCCATGCTAATGAGGATTACACAAGCAAAAGCGAAAAAATACAATACAATGATATGGAAAGACTTACTGTAGTCCCTTTTAAAGTTCCCGAATCTGAAGTCACGTAATCTAAAGTCACACACTTAATTCAACCACACACTTAAAAGTCAAACCCGCGTATTGTCTCTGCTTTTATAAGTGGGAAACGCAAACCAGTCTGTTTTTTTTTCCTCTGGATTCACAGGACTGAACTGCCCACAAGACTGGCTATTTAACTTCTCCTAATTAGATAGCCACACCCTAATTACTCACCTGTGCAGCACCCTGGAGAAGGAAGAGAAAGGAAAAAAAAATAGTGCAATCACGTTTACTCTTAGCTGCTATGCAATAAACCTGGCAGCAACAACAGCAGGTCACAGTGTATAAGCTAGACTACACTGCTCTGCTCTGACTTGCTTCAGAGTACAATAAAGTCAGGCACAGCCACTCAGCAATGCAACAAATAAATTAGCTCTCACAGATACTCCCTCACGTAATCTAAAGTCACACACTTGATTCAACCACACACTTAAAAGTCAAACACGCGAACTCGCGTATTGTCTCTGCTTTTATAAGTGGGAAACGCAAACCAGTCTGTTTTTATTTTTCCCTCTTGTTAACTTGTTAATCAGGACTAAGAAAGCTGGGTGATTACGATCTAATAGAAGATAATAGTCATGTGTGTCAGGATTTATCACTTATGTTTAGATCAACTCAGATTTCACAAATGCAGTTCCCTGCCTAATAGAAATGAATATTCTCCTATTTCGTACGCTTTCGCTATCCCTATCACACGCACACTCTTTCCCTCTCCTAAAACCACAAGGTGTGTGAGCCGAGCCCCAGGCATACACATATATATAATAGCACGTTACCTGATGCAGGTAGCCAATCATTCCTAGACACGTAGAAAAGGTAGTAGGTCATGGCAGGAGGTCCCCCAGGCTTCCCTGCATGTTTATTGGCTAAGAAATAGGCGCTAAACATGCAGGGAGAAGTAAAAAAAAACACGAATTTCACATGCTACTCGGCTGAGTAACGAATACTTAAGAGTACGCAAATATCCATGCGGATAACGAATCTTTACGAATATATTCGCTCATCTCTAGTTAGAATGCCTCTCTTTGTGAACAGTGCAAACCTGTTAAAGGGATTGTTTATTTTTTATTTTATTATTAAAAACAGGGAACTTATTCCAATAATATATAAAATGTCATACTTAGAGCCCTGAACCTTCTCTGTTCCAGCACCACTGATCCTATACTCCTAGCCTCGGCATGTTTGAACTGCAGTGATGACATGCCTGTATACCACATATGATCTCAGACCTCACTGGACTCAGCAGTGTAAGACACTAGACCCCTGAGAGCAGTGATAGGCTGCAGTGGTCATGTGTGGTATGTGGACATGTCACTGCTGCAGTCTGGAAAAAAAAACTGCCTGGGTGGAACAACAGTGCTATGAGTTATGTTTATGCCATATTTATTTACTGCATGTCTCCCATATACCAGTATTACCATATTTTTTGCCCCATAAGATGCACTTTTTTCTCTCCAAAGTGGGGGAAAAAATGTCACTGCATCTTATGGGGCAAATACTAATGAGCGCTTTCATTATGGAAGTGTTCATTAGTACCAGAGGACCAGGAAGCGGTGAATGCAGTGCTACCCCGACTCTGTACTCACCTCTTCCTGGTCCTCTGCAGTCGGCTGTGCCCGTTGGGTCACAGCACAGCCAATGGCTGGAAGAAGAAGAATTTGAGTAATACAAAGTAAACCTGTAATTGTATCATCAAAATGTATCTGCCAGTTAAAACCAGAAAGCAACAAATCTCCTTTTTTTCTAATGTTTTTATTTTTTAATTGTAGATTTTTTTAAATTCTATTCTATGAACATGATTATGGGGGCGGCCACTTTGCCTGAGCAGTTCTTAACAGCATTTAGCAAGCATTAGGCCTCTTTCACACTAGCGGCAACACGGATCCGGCAGGTGAAGGGTGCTGCCGGATCCGTGTTGCCACAGGTACATGTGTGGGGCCGGAACCGTGCTCCGACCCCACACATGTCACACAGTACATACACACAGACACACAGACATATACACATACAAATACACATACATACTTACATGCTCCCGGCAGGTCTCCGCATGCTGCAGTTTGCTCTCTGGTAGAGATGAGCGAATCATTCAAAAAATTATTCGCCGAACATTCGCCAAACTTTTCCTAAAATTCTTATATTCGACGAATAGATTCGTTGTATTTGCGTAGAAAATATACGTTATTATGTGCTATTAGCGAACATTCGCTCACTAATAACGAACGTTCATTTACAAAATGTACGCAACTTCTTAGAAGACGTACGCATGAGAGTACAAATAGCTTACGAATCTCAGCGTACTATTGTCTAAGCGATTACGTAATACGCAGGCACGTACGAGTAGAGGCCGTGGTGTGCACTCCTCAGAGGCAGATCGAATATTCGAGACATATATATGGTAAAGTGCAAATACATTATTATAGGTATAATATAAACATTTTAAATATCACCTACCTAGTATGCTCACGGACACGTTTAAGTCTCTTTTCTTCTGACGTTTGTCATAGAACTGGAGCAGAGTCCCAAACTCAGTGGCAATTTGTAATCCACATAGGTAAAATTGTAATCCAAATGGATAAAAAAAAAGCAGCAAAGGTTCCTTAAAAAACCCTCTTTCAAGGGGCTCCCCAAATAACCTGAAAAGGGGGAAAAAGGGATGAGGCGCACGAATGCGCAACTTAATTTCCTGAGTTGCCTCGTCATCCTCCCGCACTGGCAAAAGGGGCGGAACTACCAGGGAGGAGTCTGCATCGCTGAATTGAATTAGTACACAACAGCGTATAGAGTAACTACCAGGGAGGAGTCTGCATCGCTGAATTAAATTCGTACACAACAGCGTATAGAGTAACTACCAGGGAAAAGTCTGCATCGCTGAATTGAATTCGTACGCGACAGCGTATAGAGTAACTAAATTATACATAGAATAGCGTATAATTTATAGGACACATTACGTTGCGAATGCGTACAAAAGGGAAGCGAATCACCTAATATTCGGATTCACTTCGCAGCTGAAAAATCCCAAGATTCGATACGAATCTACGAAGCGGCGAATAGATTCGCTCATCTCTACTCTCCGGTCTGAAGATGGAATGGAATGCTTTTAGGAGCATTCCGTTGTCTTCAGTTCAGTTTTGTCCCCATTCATTGTGGAAGCGTTTTATTCCGGTATTGAGCCCCTATGACGGAACTCAATACCGGAATTATAAAACGCTAGTGTGAAAGTAGCCTAAAGAAAACTTCTTTACAGCAGCTGCATGGTCTATAAACACAATGGTCAGGTGGAAACGTCATTGACTTCTATGGGAGAGTTTTCTAGACACGCTCTGTGAAAGATTAGATAAGATCTGACAATCACCTAGGCAGGCAGGATTAGAATGACAGATAAGCAAATAACTGCAGTAAAGTGATCTGTACAGAGCAAGAAGTGGAGTCTATTATTAGACTTTGTGGCCAGTGGGAAAACGGCAATATTTAATGTTTTTTGTTTAAATATGGATAATGACATCGAAAATTAAAAAATAACATAATCAAAAATTCTTTAAAATTAGATTTAAACAATAGGTCATATTCTGATGACACATTCCCTTTAAGATTTCGGGGTGTCTCTGGCTTCAGATGACAGGACATAACTCAGTAGGAGCAGGTCATGTGTCCTATGCAAGGTTGCATAGTCCTATGGTTGGAGAAGTGGTATATAGTAGACAATGGCTGTATGTTATTCCCTAACATTAATATAATAAAACCTTCTAAATGTAAGAGACAGCTCAATGATATCCTAACTTTCATTAGTATGTTTAAAATGTGTTAAAGTTAAATGCATATCTGTTCCTGTATTTCTGTGATTCTGGTCCTTTAAGACAGCAGCCATTGTACTGAGATGCTGGAGTGACACGCCCCAATGAGGTCATCCTGCCAGTTTGCAGAGAGAGAAGAGAAGCAGGAAGAGAAGAGACAAGGAGCTGCAGCCATCTTGGCAAGAGAAAGACAGGTGTCTGTGCTGTGTTAAAAGCGTGTAGAGGCATCAGAGAACACTCCTGTGCAACTAAGCTGTATGTACTTCAGTCCAGAGGCGGACAGAGTGTAAAGAGACAAGCACATTTAGTGGAGCCACGCTGAGAGAACTGTGTGCAGTGGCTAACCAGTGAGGCTGACATTTTGGCTGTGTATATTGCACCAAAACTAGAGACTTGCAGTGCTGTTGAGTACCGGACAGTTACTGCAAAACCCCAACTTACATCACCTCCCAGTGTATGGATACTGCTGGACTGTCAGTTTGCTCAGTGATATCTGCTGCTGGACATTGCATCCATTTGGTTCCCTGGCCTGCTGAGGATTTGATTGCTTCAGAGAACGCCATCACCGTGAGAAGAGGACACTTCGCTATCAACGAAAGGGCCCCACCGCGCGCTTCTACGGACTGTAAGCGGTCCACCTGGACCACTGGGAAAAAGGGGGGTGCGCACCCAAAAGTGAAGTTAGGGTCAGTTAGGGATAGTTCGGAGGGAAATTGTTCGCTCAGCGTCCGTGTTTCAGAAGTGGACGTAGTAAACGTGGAATCTATTGCAGAATCTGTCTTGAATTGTTCATATTACACTGTGTACATTGCTTGTTTTTCCCCTTGTTCTTTTACCTTTATCTTGCCTTTATTAATCTATAGTAAATGCATTGTTCTTAAACTTAAACACCAAGTGTGCGTTCTTTCTGGTTGCGGAACAACCGCCTGCCTTGCTCTCGGTTTACAAATTGGCGTAGTCGGCAGGATCCGCATACCAGAATGGACGGTGACGCACCAGTTAGGGGTGATGGTGCTAGAGGAAGGATGCCAGCCGGGGCTATAATGAGCCAGTTAGCTAAATTTGATGGCAATAATATGTCTGTAAGTGTGTGGGCGGAACAGATACGAATGGTACAGCGGATGTACCAGACCGCACCGGAAGTACTAGTAGAGCTAGCGATTTTGACATTAAAAGGGGATGCTAAGACCACGGTGATATTGCGGCCATTTGAACAAAGGCAGACGTTTGAACAAGTGGTCCAGATTCTAGAAGCGATCTATGGAGAAACCGCATTGCTGGGGTCCCTGCAGGCTCGGTTCTTCCAGAGGGTACAACAGGAGAATGTAAGTCTTCCCCAATATGCAAATGCCCTACAAGAACTGCTCCGAGATATTCAAGGGAAGGAAAGAGGGGGCTTGCCAGCCTTCTGTAACTCTGATCGGACTCTCCGGGACCAGTTTGTCCTGGGGATCCGTGACGGCAGTTTGAATGTTACTATGCAGGACTTCATACGACGACAGACTGATGCTAAATTCCATGACGTACAGGTAGAGGCCATTTCACGTGCAAATAGTATGGTCCCGAAGCCCCAGACCGCAGTGGGAGTCACTTTGTCACAGGGGGCTAGCTCTGGCCCAGAAACCGTAGAAAAAGGGACTGTTAAAGAAATTCTCACAATAATGCAGAAATTACAAGAGCAAATGGAACGCTTGCAAACCCGTTGTGATGAAAATTCTATGAGAATTACCGACGTCCAGAAAACGAGAGATGAAGGGGTGATCCATCCACACCAAGAAGGTCAGAATCAACCACAACACCGCTGGAGGGATGAGGACAGGACCTACCGAAGGGGTCCAAATAATTTAGTGCAGCATTCAGTAGAAACTGAAGGGGCTTACCGAGGGGGCCCAAACCGATGGCCAGAGCGACGGGAGATACGCTGCTGGGAGTGTGGGCGGATTGGCCACATTGCTGCTAGATGTCCAGAGCAGCGACAAGCTTATGAGAAACCACCGTTAAAACTGAAGTAAAAACTTCTGTAGTAGGGCGTGTAGTAGGGGAGACTGAGAATGAGACTACGTGGAGAGAATGCCCTGAGGATCTAATCGCTGCAAGTCCCATCATCCAGATGGAATTGGAAGGTATTCCTGTTACTGGAATGATCGACACAGGCTCCCAAGTAACGACCCTGAGTAGAGACTGTTACGAACGGTACTTCCGGCAACATGTGAAATATGATCCCCATACATTTGTACGAGTCATTGCAGCTAATCAGCTACCAGTCCAGGTGGTGGGAGTGACCTGGATGAATGTTCAGTTATGTGGTCAAGATCTAGGTAGGAAAGGAATTGTGGTGGTACAAGATTCCCATGAAGTAAAGATCCCTGTTGTTTTGGGGATGAATGTCTTAAAAGAATTGGATCAGATTCTCTTTGAAAAGAAAGGTCACAGTTATTGGAAAGGAACGACCACCCACCGGCCTACTCAAACAGCGTTCCAGCGACTAATCAGAACATGTGGCTTACAGAAAAGTTCAGATGCACAGCGTCCTCTGGCTCAAATCTCAGTCCCTTTACATACAAAAGTTACATTGCCACCCAATCAGGAGATGATAGTGTCCATGCCTGTAGACACCTGTCGAAAACTGGAAGTGCCTGACTTCAGCAAATTTTCACAAGCCTTGGCTGCTGCCAATCAGTATGAGATGGAAGGGACTGAACTGGCTCCTTTCTTTGGTCCCTCACAACAGGAATGGGCACAGATACAGCAGGCCCATGAGGGACTGGCGCAGATTATCAAGTGTGTTGAGGAATGCAAGAAGCCCTGTAGAGAAGAAAGAGAGCGACTGACACGGGAGATGTTATCGGTTCTGAGCCAGTGGGAGAAGTTGGAGATGAAACACGGAGTGTTATGCCGAAAAGTCTATCTACCTTCTGAAATCGACATTCAATATCAAATTGTGGTGCCTAGTGAATTGGCTCGCTCATTGGCAGTTGAGGCTCATAAGAAGAATGGACATTTCGGTCACGAGAAAACCTTTCGCTGGTTACAATGACTGATTTACTGCCCTGGTCTCCGTCAAATGGTCGAAGAAGTATGCCACAGCTGTCGAACTTGTGAGATCCATAAGGCAGTAGAACAGAGAGCTCCCCTGCAAACCATAGTGACCCAGGAACCTTTGGAGATTGTCATGATAGACTATCTAATGGTGGGCCCATCCAACAGTGGTCACCAATATTGCCTCGTAATGGTGGACCACTTCACCAAATTTGCGGTGGTGACCGCCACCAAGGACCAGACAGCTGAAACAGCGGCCCGGGCTCTGTGCCAAGATTTCATCCGAGTGTATGGATGTCCCCAGCGCATCCACTCCGACCAGGGAGCCTGCTTTGAGGGACATGTGATAAAAGAAGTTCAACGTATCTACGGGATAAAGAAATCACACACAACCCCATACCATCCTGAAGGAAACGGGGCCTGTGAAAGATTCAACAGAACCCTGCTACAGATGGTGCGGACTCTGGAGGAAGACAAGAAGTTACAGTGGCCTCAGTTCTTGTCTGAGATTGTGTGGGCCTATAACAATCAGGTCCATTCTACCACGGGATATTCTCCTTATACTCTCCTTTTCAGGGCGGTCTGGCCGAAGTATAGGGGAATTACAGTTGAACGATGTGGATGGGTTCCCGCCGAGGATCCAACGTCCTGGGTGCGGGCACACCGGCAGAGACTTGAGACAATCCATCGATTGGTGCGGCAGCGTCTGCAAGAACATCCTCATTCTGATAAGACCCCAGTACAAGGAGCACCATTGCAGCCAGGCGACCTGGTGCTGGTGCGTGTCAAGAAGCCCCAAGGGAAATTGCAAAGCAGATGGGAAGCTGTGCCATATCGTGTTGTGAGCCACAAGTATACGAATGGACCAGTGTATGAAGTCCAGAAGGAAGGGGATGATTGTGTTCGAGTACTTCACCGAAATATGTTGCGCCTGTGTCATTCTGAAGAAACAAATGAAGACAGAAATGTCAATGAACTCCCACAGTCAGAGACTGGTGGTGTGGACTGGGCCTATGACGATGAGGATGATAGTTGGCCGATCCCTGCTCCTGAGCATGTTCCACCAGCAACTACTACGCCTCCAGCCTGTGCCCCCTCTGGTACAGAGTCCGCTAGTCCTTCTCAGTCTATGGCTACAGCACCCCAGAGTACACCAGTAGTCCTCAGGCAGACCACTAGACCAAATGCTGGCATTCCCCCTGTTCGGTATGCGCAGGAAGAATTTGTCTGGCCTGCCATACAACGGTACACTACCACTCTGCGCATAAGAGTACAACCTTCTGGTTATTCAGTCATTGGCCGGGACTGCCAATCTTAAAGTGGGGGGGATATGTAAGAGACAGCTCAATGATATCCTAACTTTCATTAGTATGTTTAAAATGTGTTAAAGTTAAATGCATATCTGTTCCTGTATTTCTGTGATTCTGGTCCTTTAAGACAGCAGCCATTGTACTGAGATGCTGGAGTGACACGCCCCAATGAGGTCATCCTGCCAGTTTGCAGAGAGAGAAGAGAAGCAGGAAGAGAAGAGACAAGGAGCTGCAGCCATCTTGGCAAGAGAAAGACAGGTGTCTGTGCTGTGTTAAAAGCGTGTAGAGGCATCAGAGAACACTCCTGTGCAACTAAGCTGTATGTACTTCAGTCCAGAGGCGGACAGAGTGTAAAGAGACAAGCACATTTAGTGGAGCCACGCTGAGAGAACTGTGTGCAGTGGCTAACCAGTGAGGCTGACATTTTGGCTGTGTATATTGCACCAAAACTAGAGACTCGCAGTGCTGTTGAGTACCGGACAGTTACTGCAAAACCCCAACTTACATCACCTCCCAGTGTATGGATACTGCTGGACTGTCAGTTTGCTCAGTGATATCTGCTGCTGGACATTGCATCCATTTGGTTCCCTGGCCTGCTGAGGATTTGATTGCTTCAGAGAACGCCATCACCGTGAGAAGAGGACACTTCGCTATCAACGAAAGGGCCCCACCGCGCGCTTCTACGGACTGTAAGCGGTCCACCTGGACCACTGGGAAAAAGGGGGGTGCGCACCCAAAAGTGAAGTTAGGGTCAGTTAGGGATAGTTCGGAGGGAAATTGTTCGCTCAGCGTCCGTGTTTCAGAAGTGGACGTAGTAAACGTGGAATCTATTGCAGAATCTGTCTTGAATTGTTCATATTACACTGTGTACATTGCTTGTTTTCCCCCTTGTTCTTTTACCTTTATCTTGCCTTTATTAATCTATAGTAAATGCATTGTTCTTAAACTTAAACACCAAGTGTGCGTTCTTTCTGGTTGCGGAACAACCGCCTGCCTTGCTCTCGGTTTACATAAACATGATATACACATCCTATACTATGCCACATCTAACATGCTGTCCACTAATGGTACTTTATTATTCTAAAATCCTGCTCATCTGGTTCCCAGAGGAAACACTCTAGCTCCAGGCATCCTGTGGGAATCTCCAGTGTTACAAGATAGATCGGCTGCGTTTCATCGTGTGTGAGCTCAGTTCCCTTTGACGTACCAAGATTGTTAATCATGGTTACCAGCCGTGATTAACAATGTGGCCTGAAGGAGCTGCAGCATTACGGTAAACAGAACATTTACATTTACAGCCTTCTGAAAGTGAAGGGAGGCCAGCATAAATGTTACATCTGTGACATTTAGATTGATAGCTCTTTCTCCAAAGTATTGCTTCAGCTTTTAATGATTTTCACTTATATCCTTGCACAATGGAGAAAATCCCCCCTCAGAGGTCTTGAGAGTTGAATTTGTAGGTCTAAACAAATGTGATTGGTTCCATTGTATTCCCATCTGAAGGCACAGTGACATTCAGGAGCTTACGGAATATTACATTTTATTTTATGAAGCTCAGAGACATTCAGTACAGGGAATGCTGGTGGGTATAGATGAGTTATAACAATGGTGGGCAGACATGGCCAAAAAACAGACACCAATACAAGAACCTAGTGCTGGGACTATTTTAATGCCCAACAAATACCCCAAATTTACTAAACAGAGACAATTAATCTAGTGAAAAAAAAATATGGGAAACCTAGTGGCCCCTCCTAGCCAATAACAGGGGGTAATTAAATGCTATGCAATTGTCCAACCGAGTGGGTGCAAGCCACAGTAAGGGCTTGTTCATATGAACGTTATGGATTCCGTTCTGGCTTTCTGTTATAACATCGTTATAATGGAAAATAACGGAATCCATAAGACGGAAATCAAAACGGAAACCTTTAGAGGCATTCTATTTTGATCAGTCATACTAGAAGTATATAGGCAAGCATAACGGATCCGTCTGGTTTCTGTTATGCTGGACGGAAAACAAAGTTCGGTCGACAGAACTCGCTCAACAATAGTCCTGTGGGTAAGAGAATTTATCACTCATTGCACTCCGAGATTCTGTCTTCAAAAAGTCACAAAATAGGCCTTTTTCAACTTTTTGAGGCTTTTTTACTTTTTACATTTTGTCATGACTAACTCAAGTTTTGAAAAGTGGGAGGAAAAATGAGTGTTGTTAGCTATGTTAACCACTTCCCGTCCACCCATAGTATATAAACGTCCGGTAAGTGGTTAGTTATCTCTGAATGGACTTTTCTGAACGTCCATTCAGAGATAGCAGCTGCACGCTAATCGTGTAGCTGCACAGTGGGGTACCTGCTGTCAGTGACAGCAGGGTACCCTAAAGAGAAGGCAGGGACCGTTCCCAGGGGTCCCTGCCTTCTAGAACTTTGTATACACAGCACTCACCGAGCGCTGTGTATACAGATCAGGAAGCGCTATTGCACTTCCTGTTCCAGCCTGGCGGTCACGTGATCGCCGGGGCCGGGAGTGTGCAGGAGCTGCATAGACCCGATCAGCCCTGCACTGAGGCTGTACAGCATAGTATTATGCTGTACAGCCTCTCTGCGGATGTATTTCCCTTGAAACTGGGGCTACTATGTCAGCCCCAGTTACAGGAGAAATCAAGTGTAAAAAAAAAAGAAAAAAAAAGTGAAGTTAAATGTCCCCCTGAGGTCTTGTATGACCTTATGGGGGACACAAAGTGTAAAACAAAAAATAAAACAATTAAAAAAATAAAGAGTATTATAAAAATAAAAAAATCACATATATAAAAAAGATAATTTCCCCCCCACATATGTCATTAAAAAAATGTTACAAATAAAAATAAATAAATAAAATAGACATATTTGGTATCACCGCGTCCACAACGACCGGCTCTATAAAAATATCACATTATCTACCCCATCAAGTGAACTGCGTAAAAAAAATCTAATAAATAATTATGCTAAAACAACTTTTTTTTATCGACTCACATACCAAAAAACATAATATCAAACAATCAAAAAGTCGTATGCATCCCAAAATGGTAGCAATAAAAACGTCACCTCATCCCACAAAAAATGAGCCCCACCCAAGATTATAGCCAGAAAAATAAAAAATGGCTCTTAAAAAATTGCAACACAAAAACATGATTTTTTTTAAATGCTCTTATTGTGTAAAACGTAAAAAAATAAAAAATAAAACATAGACATATTTGGTATAGTTGTGTCCGTAACAACTAGCTCTGCAGAAATATCACATGATCTACCCCATCAAGTAAACGGTGTAAAAAAATATAGAAAAAAGCCCCTAAACTGCTAATTTTTTTAGTTAACCTCCCAAAAATTAGATTAAAAAGTGATCAGAAAGCCGGATGTACCCCAAAATGGTGCCAATAAAAAGCAGAGCTTGTCCCTCAAAAAATAAGCCCTCACGCAGCTCAGTCCACAAACAAAATTAAAAAGTTATCGCTCCTAAAAACCATAACAGAAAATTCCATGTTAGAAAATGCAGATGCTGCTCCTCCCCTTCTGAGCCCTGGCGTATCCCCAAATAACAGTTTATGACCACATATGGGGTGTTTCTGCAAACTGCAGAATCGGGGTAATAAATATTGAGTTTTGTTTTGTTGTTAACCCTTGATGTGTTACAGGAAAAAAATGATTAAAATGGAAAATCTGAAAAAAAAGTGAAATTTTGAAATTTCACATCTATTTTGCTTTAATTCCTGTGGAATACTTAAAGGGTTAATAACATTTCTAAAACCAGTTTTAAATAATTTTAGGGGTGTATTTTCTAAAATGGGGTAATTTATGGGTGGTTTCTATTATGTAAGCCCCATAAAGTGACTTCAGAACTGAACTGGTCATTTAAAAAGTTGATTTTGCAAATTTGCAAAAATTGCGTCTAAAATTCTAAACCTTCTACTGTCCTAAAAAAATAAAATGACACTACCAAAATGATGCCAACGTAAAGTAGACATACGGGGAATGTAAATTAAAAGTATTTTGTGGGGTATCACTGTCTTAAAAGCAGAGAGATTCAAATTTAGAAAACAGTGAGTTTTTAAAAAATTTTCGTTAACTTTTGGATTTTTTTAATAAATAAAATTAAAACTTATCGATTCAAATTTACCATTAACTTGAAGTACAATGTGTCACGAGAAAACAATCTCAGTATAGCTTGGATAAGTAAAAGCGTTCCAAAGTTATTACCATATGAAGTGACACGTGTCAGATTTGCAAAATTAGGCCTGGTCAGGAAGGGGGTAAATGGCCCAGATCTGAAGTGGTTAAAGAGTATCACTCCAAAAAAGTAGCAAAGAAATACCAAAACAAAAAACTGGAGTAGCATTTCTAGACAAAAGTGTTAGGCCTAAAGGGGTTACCCAACCCCTATAATGACCCCCCTAATACCTGGGCCCCTCATATAGGTTATACTTACACCGCTCCCCGGCACCCACGTCACTTCTGATCCCACACAGCCACCTCATCAACCGCAATGCTAGGGAGGCTCATCCCCATCGCGGCCTGCTATTGGCTAACCTGACAGCCCCGTCGCCAGATGTTTTGACTCATGCGACAGGGAGATGCAGTGGCGACCGTGTGAGTATCAGAAATGACGTGGGTGTCGGGGATCAGGGTAAGTATAACCTATATTAGGGGTTGGGTAACCCCTTTAATATTAGCCAAATTTAACAAACAATGGGTTTGTTTGATGAATTCGGTGTAACATATACCAATGCCACTCAAGAGAAACTGACTTTAAATATTACCATCATTATAATTCCCCCTCTATGAATGGAAAAGCAGTGCATCACTCCATTAAAAACCAGGACACAAGACCCTCTCGTGGTTAGTGGGGGCTGAACCTTTTTTGTGGATAGGGGATACCTCTTTAAAGGATCACACAGTTTTCAGAAAACTTTTGACATGTCATAGAGACATCAAAAGTTTTAATAGGTTGGGGTCTGATTGCTGAGACCCCCACTGATCGCTAAAGGAGGACAGAGAAGCACTTACATATTGCACTCTCTATACTGACTGCAGGAGATGGAAGCGAAACGAGTTCATGGACTTTCTATTCAGTGTGTCTTGCTTCTTCACCTGCAGTGAAGAGGGTGAGCATGATGTGCATGTGCTTCTCTCTCCTCGTTCTAGCGATCGGTGGGGGTCTTTGCACTCAGTCCCCCACCGATCAAAGCTTTTGATACGTCTATAAGAAATATCAAAAGCTTTCTAAAAACTCAGTGACGTACCGTGCAAGACACAAGCTATAATTAAGTGTGGTCAGGGGCGTACATAGAAATCATTGGGCCCCATAGCAAGAATCTGAATGGGGCCCCTAACCCCACCCACTACCCCGGCCCATCCCACATGCTACCCTGGCTCCTCCCATGCCACACCCCCATTTGCCAATAAAGAAATGTATACATGAGCTACTGATTTATTTAATTATTTTTTTAAATTAAGGAGACGTTAACTAAATGGGGGCAGCCACAAGGATGGATTATACTGTATATTATACAGCATGGTGTAGGAATTATACTGTATACTATACAGCATGGTGTGCGGATTATACTGTATATTATACAGTATGGTGTAGGGATTATACTGTATATTATACAGCATGGTGTAGGGATTATACTGTATATTATACAGCATGGTGTACGGATTATACTGTATGCTATACAGCATGGAGTGCGGATTATACTGTATGCTATACAGCATGGTGTACGGATTTTACTGTATATTATACAGTATGGTGTACGGATTATACTGTATATTATACAGTATGATGTATGGATTATACTGTACATTGTATAGCATGGTACAGGGATTATAATATATACTATACAACAAATGCATGGCGGTTACACCATGCCGGACAATATAACACCTGTGCCACGCTGTACAATATACAGTATGTACAGTGTATGCATATACCCACACACATACATACACACACATACACACACATACATACATACATACACACACATTCATACATACATACACACACATACATACATACATGAAACACATAAAAACTTACAGTTACTTGTCCTGACGCCACTCTGGAGGGGGCTGGGCCTTGGTATTCTTCTTTCCCCTCTTGGCACGCTGCACAGGTCCTTCCCTGTCCAGGAGCAGCAGCGCGGCATGAGGCAGGAGGCGGGGCCAGCTGGGAGCGCACAGGAGTGCTCTCAGGACTCGTTAGGGTAAAAGTTGCGGCGGTGAGGGGGCCAGGAGAGGCCCGGAGTGCAGGGACAGGATGCATCTTAATGATGCAGAGTAGGGGGCGGGGGCTCCCGTGCGCTCCGGGCCCACCTGTGCCGCGGGCCCCATAGCAGTGGTGTGGTCTGCCTATATGGGCGGTACGCCACTGAGGGTGGTGCTATGCCTGAAACAAAACAGCCATAATTTTAATAATTCCGGGCAACCCCTTTAACAAAGATTCTCACCAGAAGTGGATCCGTCTGCACTCTACATAAGATGCCTTACATCTAGTATTTTCTGACTGCTACATATAAACTAAGTAGCTCTATTTCCCAGTAATCTGTATCTATATAACCCTGAATACAGTGCAGGGAAAAGTAACCAGATAAGTGCAGGACTGAAGTGTGTCTGCGGCACATCCATTACCAGCAGCCGTGCATTAGCTTTTTCTGTCTCTGAAACCGCTGTGAACTGATTTCCTCCTCCACTCCATTCATTGCTGCTGACACTATAAATGTATTTGCTGCTTTATGAAGCACAAAGAATTCGAATGAAAAAATAAGGTTATTTAACCCTTTACGTACCAGGCCCATTTTTCGTTTAGCATTTTAATTTTTTATTCCTCACGTTCCAATAACCATCAATGTTTTAATTTTCCATATGAGTGCTTATTTTTTTGTGGGATAAGTTGTCTTTTTTAAGGGAACCATATAATTTAACATGTCTGGTATTGGAAAATGAGAAAAAAAATTATTTGTGGGGTTGAATTGAAAAACAAAAACAAAACACAATTCCACCAAGGTTTTTGGGGTTCAGACATCACAGTGTTCACTGTGCGCTAAAAAATGATCTGATATTCTTATTCCGTAACTTAATATGAATACAACGATACCAAACTGATGTTTTTTTTTTTTTTGTTTTTTTTTTTACTACTTTAAAAAACTAAATACCTTTGGGGAAAAAAAAACTAAATTTTCTTTGCATAACCATTTTGCGACAGACATAACTTTTTTATATTTCCATCCACAAAGCTTGTTTTTTTTGTGGGATGAACTGTAGTTTTTATTGGTACCATTTGTGTGGTGCGTAAAAGCTTTTTGATCACTGTTATTCTATTTTTTGGGGGGAAGGTGACTAAAAATGGTGAATTATGTGTTTACCATTTTTTTTTTCTATTATGGTGTTCACGGCACCACATTTTAGAATATCTTTTGATCCCTTGTCCTATTCATCCTAATGAAGAGATCTACTAAGGTGAATATGATTTTCACATGCGCCCTGCTGAGCTGTGCCTCATGCACACAGCAGCAGGGAGGTTAACTTGGCAGGTCTGGAAGACTTCACAAGGGTCCAGGCTGCCATGATAACCGATTGGAGCACAGCGATTTCACTTTGGGGGCTCCTATCGAAAGGCAGAGGGAGCCGCATCCCTCTACCTTGCCACACAGGTTCTGCAATCAGCACCTGAGGGGTTAAATGACAGGGTTCAGCAGGATCACCATTGCCCATCATAGCAGCCGGGTGCTGGCTGTATAATACAGCCAGCACCCACCGCGTATGGAGCAGGCTCACTGCAGCAGCCCGCTCCATACATCAACCACTATGACGTACGGGTATGTCACGGTGGCTGAAGGGATTAATAAGTCAGAGGTGTGGGCAGATGATGATCACTGTCATTGCTCTTTCAATAAGTGGTCAGTTTCAGCTCTGAATTATTTTCTGTCTTTTATAACGTTCTTTGGAAGCAAAAATCCTGGTTTAGGCCTTGTTCACATTTCTTTTTTTCACTGATGGGCAGTTTCCACAGAGAGCACACATAACCATTGATTTTAATGTGTCTGTTCACAAATCAGTATTTATTTTATTGACCATTTCCATCGGTGATTACGAGTCAAAACCAGGATTGGAGCCTCCAGAAGCATAAGGGCTCATGCACACAACTGTATTTTCTTTCCGTGTTCGTTCCTGTTTTTTTGCAGCCCATATGCGGAACCATTCACTTCAATGGGTCCGCAAAAAAACGGAAATGACTCATTGTGCATTCTGTTTCCATATGTCCACAAGTCTGTTCAGCAAAAAAATAGAACATCTCCTATTCTTGTCTGTTTTGTGGATAAGGACAGGCATTGTTACAATGGATCCGTGTTTCGTGGACCACAAAATGCATATGGTCATGTGCATAAGCCCTTAGGCAAGGGCTACATGGCGACACTGGTCAGGTGATACCTGTTGCGGCCAGGATCCCTGAGTAGTGGTGATCCCATAGAAATGAAAGGGATCACCGTGGCAGTCGCAAGAAATCCAAATGATTTCTATGGGATCACCACTACTCAGCGATCCTGGCCGCGACCAGTGTCGCTGTGTCACCCTTGCCTTAGGGAAAGATCTGCCCCTGTTCTGTGTTTAAAGCCATACCTGGTTCTGAGTCAGAATCACTGATGGAAATCACTGACCAAACACTGATGTGTGAATGAGGCCTTAGGCTATATGCACACGACATTTAGGCTATATGCACACGACAAACAGACATTTTTAACAGACATGAATAACACCATAGACTACCATTAGTCTTAAAACAGACGTGTGATGGTCGTTAAAAAAATTTACATCACACGTCCGTTTTTCACTGTTTCACTGTTGCGTGCATGTAGCCTTAGGGTGTCTTCAAACGGCAGATTTTGTGGCAAAAAATCTGCCACTGAAAATCAGTTCCATTCACCTTAACCACTTCAGATCTGGGCCATTTACCCTCTTCCTGACCAGGCCTAATTTTGCAAATCTGACACGTGTCACTTCATGTGGTAATAACTTTGGAATGCTTTTACTTATCCAAGCGATTCTGAGATTGTTTTCTCGTGACACATTGTACTTCAAGTTAATGGTAAATTTGAGTCGATAAGTTTTAATTTTATTTATAAAAAAATCCAAAAGTTAACGAAAATTTGAAAAAATTCACTGTTTTCTAAATTTGAATCTCTCTGCTTTTAAGACAGATAGTGATACCCCATAAAATACTTTTTAATTAGCATTCCCCATATGTCTACTTTACGTTGGCATCATTTTGGTAGTGTCATTTTATTTTTTTAGGACAGTAGAAGGTTTAGAATTTTAGACGCAATTTTTGCAAATTTGCAAAATCAACTTTTTAAAGGACCAGTTCAGTTCTGAAATCACTTTATGGGGCGTACATAATAGAAACCACCCATAAATTACCCCATTTTAGAAAATACACCCCTCAAACTATTCAAAACTGGTTTTAGAAATGTTGTTAACCCTTTAAGTATTAAACAGGAATTAGAGTAAAATAGATGTGAAATTTCAAAATTTCACTTTTTTTCAGATTTTCCATTTTAATCATTTTTTTCCTGTAACACATCAAGGGTTAACAACAAAACAAAACTCAATATTTATTACCCCGATACTGCAGTTTGCAGAAACACCCCACATGTGGTCGTAAACTGTTATTTGGGGATACGGCAGGGCTCAGAAGGGGAGGAGCAGCATCTGCATTTTCTAACATGGAATTTTCTGTCATGGTTTTTAGGAGAGATAACTTTTTAATTTTGTTTGTGGACTGAGCTGCATGAGGGCTTATTTTTTGCGGGACAAGCTCTGCTTTTTATTGGCACCATTTTGGGGTACATCCGGCTTTCTGATCACTTTTTAATCTAATTTTTGGGAGGTTAATTTAAAAAAAAGCAGTTTAGGGGCATTTTTCAATATTTCTTTTTACACTGTTCACTTGATGGGGTAGATCATGTGATATTTTTATAGAGCCAGTTGATACGGATGCAACGATACCAAATATGTCTATGTTTTATTTTTTATTTTTTTACGTTTTACACAATAAGAGCATTTTTAGAAAAAAAATCATGTTTTTGTGTTGCAATTTTTTAAGAGCCATTTTTTTTTTCATTTTTCTGGCTATGATCTTGTGTGGGGGCTCATTTTTTGCGGGATGAGGTGACGTTTTTATTGCTACCATTTTGGGATGTACATGACTTTTTGATTGTTTGATATTATGTTTTTTGGTAGGTGAGGCGACAAAAAAAGCTGTTTTGGCATAATTTTTATTAGATTTTTTTTACGCACTTCACTTGATGGGGGTAGATCATGTGATATTTTTATAGAGCCGGTTATTGCGGACGCGGTGATACCAAATATGTCTATTTTATTTATTTATTTTTATTTGTAACATTTTTTTATGACATATTTGGGGGGAAATTATTTTTTTATATGTTTTTTTTAATTTTTATAATACGCTTTATTTTTTTTTATTGTTTTATTTTTTGTTTTACACTTTGTGTCCCCCATAAGGTCATACAAGACCTCAGGGGGACATTTAACTTCACTTTTATTTTTACACTTGATTTCTCCTGTAACTGGGGCTGACATAGTAGCCCCAGTTACAGGGGAAATACATCCCCAGAGAGGCTGTACAGCATAATACTATGCTGTACAGCCTCAGTGCAGGGCTGATCGGGTCTATGAGAGACCGGGCAGCTCCTGCACTTTCCCGGCCCCGGTGATCACGTGACCGCCGGGCCGGAACAGGAAGCGCGATAGCAGCTGCTATCTCTGAATGGACGTTCAGAAACGTCCATTCAGAGATAGATAACCACTTCCCGGACGTTTATATACTATGGGCGGACTGGAAGTGGTTAATATTCATGTGCTTGTTGCACCATTTAATTGAATGGAACTGATTTTCAGTTGCGGAATTTCCTGCCACAAAATCTGATGCATGTGAAGGCACCCTAATGCCCCTTTCACACGAGCGGGAGACTCGCATGTCTCCCGCAACGCATCTACAGGGCTGGACTGGGCACGGACAGGGATCACATATAATGCTATGCGATCCCTGTCAGTGCCGAGTCCAGCCCTGTAGATGCGTTGCGGGAGACATGCAAGTCTCCCGCTCGTGTGAAAGGGGCATAATAGTCTGTGGGTCCATGAAAAAACACGGACAAGGCATCAGTGTTGCATCTCTGTTTGGTCCATTTTTCACTGATGGGAGATGCTGTAGAAATTATCTAGAAATTTTAGCTGAGCAGTGTCCTTGGAATACGGATGACACCTGGAGGGCAAAAAATCATACACATAGACAGCTTCACGGATGAAACATGGACCGATTTTATCATGGAAGATGTAAATGACGCCTTAGGTTCTGTTTGCTCTTAGGGTCTGTTCTGGTGAGTTTCTATTACTTTTTGACAGGCAGAAGAGAGTAGTCCAGGAGTCAGCAACTTCCAACACTCCAGCTGTCGTGAAACTACAACTCCCAGCATACACCGTTGACTTTTACAGGGGTTCAGAGAACAGTTGAGCATATGAGCATGCTGGGAATTGCAGTTTTATAACAGCTAGAGTGACGGAGGTTGCTCATCCATGAAGTTTTCTGTTGAGCTATACCTTCCTGGATATATAAGTAGTAAATGGGATCTGTCAAGATTTGTTGGGATTTGTTAGAACCATTGTTGGTCAGTAGAGTTGATCGAATCCTAAAATATTCGGGATTCGGAATTCGGCCCGAATTTTCCACGGGATTCGTGGGTTCAAGCCGAATCACGAATCCAATTAAATTCTATGTGAGACCCGAATATTTTTGCAGGGGCCAAAGGTTCTGCACAGTCACGTTTGCCCCAACATGTGAAAACCTCAGAAAAAGATGGAAACACCTTGGAAATGGATAGGAAACACCAGGGGCAGCATGTAGGGATGCCTCTGAGGCTCCCTAATTGCACATTTTTTTCTAAATCTGGCCAATAGTCTGGTGATGACCCCAAGGCAATTTTCAGGGACACGGTAATGGTGACCCACTTAAAAATGCTGCCTAACAACCTGGCGGTGAACCCCTGATTGTCTGTCTTTCAATAAGATTGCAGTGTAAAGCATGGTGGTGAGCCTCAGTATGACTTTTTGGATGGAGATTGCATGTGGTCACGTACTCCCTGGAACCCCATAGTCACCCCTTCTCTGATGTGCTACCCCAGAACATTCTCTGCCCCAATTCGCAAGACCTTTTGCAGTCTCAGTGTGCTGACAGTGGGGATTTACCAGTGTTGTCTGAGGAGGTGGTGGACAATGGCGAGACACAGGTGTTGAAAGTGAAGCAAGTAGTTGAAAGTGAAGCAAGTTACAGTGGGGACTCCTTGGGGACTCCTTGGGGGGACTTTCTCATGATGGGACAGATTCAACTTGGGTGGATCAGGCACAGGAACAGATCAATTTTTTTTTTGTGTTTATTTAACTTTTATTTAGCACAAATAACCACAGAGATATTTATTCGTTCTCTTCGTTGCGCAGTCTGGCGTTGGGGTTCGTCACTTTGATGGAGAGCTGTGCCGCTCTCTCCGCAATGGTCTTTCGGTTCTTTGAGGAGACGTTGTGGGCGATTTCTGCACAGAAGGACTTGTTGCTCATCAACAGAACCTCGAGCTCCTTGACATTGTGGACCAGGAATTTGCGGAACCCTGTGGGCAGCATGTGTTTGGTCTTCTTGTTGCTACCGTACCCAATGATGGGCATCAGGATCTGCCCCTTGAACCTCCTGCGGGCTCTGTTGTCAATACCTCTGGGTTTACGCCAGTTACGCTTAA
Source organism: Rhinella marina (assembly GCA_900303285.1). Taxonomy (NCBI): domain Eukaryota; kingdom Metazoa; phylum Chordata; class Amphibia; order Anura; family Bufonidae; genus Rhinella; species Rhinella marina. The sequence goes on from ONZH01028752.1 coordinate 24,491, forward strand.
TCTTTACATAACGGTCCTATTGGTGGCGGATGAACTTCTTTGTCCGCTTCTTGACGATCCTGGGCTTAATGAGGGGACGGAGAGCCGCCATGATACCGGTTCGGAGCGTCCGCCTTCTCCGCAGACAGCCCGAGGACGAGAGCGGAACAGATCAATTTTAAGTGTGAGGCAACATCAGCACCACAACCACTTGGGAGAGGCAGTGGGCATTGTGTTTAGAAAGGCTGATGGGCTTCCGTCAGCACTGTGTGTATAGAACCCCATGGCCTTTCATAAAAAATTTGGTTACAAAGCCGCATGACTCCTGAAAAATTGTTTTTAGAAAGCCGGATGACTTTCCTGAAAAATTGTTAGTAGAAAGACGGATGACTTTCCTGAAAAATTGTTGCATATGCAACTCAGATGAAGAGGAGGAGGAGGAGGAGGAAAGCAAGCAATTTAGGAGGTAGCCTGAGGTGGGGATGAGAACTGGGGGGATATCCATGACCTGTTCATCTTGATGAACGTGAGGATGTCGGTGTTGTCGGTGGACAGGCGCGTCCGTTTGTCCGTAATGATACCCCCAGCGGCACTAAAAACCCTTTCAGACAGTACACTTTCAGCAGGGCAGGCAAGCACCTCAAGAGCGTACTGCGCAAGTTCTGGCCACCTGTCCTGCTTGGCCAGCCAGTAATTATGCGGCGCGGAGTTATCGGTCAGGACGTTGGCCTGGTCCGCGACATACTCCCTCACCATCTTGCGGTACTGTTCCACCCTGCTCTGCCTGCCCTGTGGCTGTGTCGTACTGTCTTGCTGGGGTT
>ONZH01028753.1:0-36821 GCA_900303285.1 Rhinella marina
ACCCCATCGGGATTTGCGGTGCGAGATTTTACTACTCTCATGATATCAACAAAATACCTCAAGAACAGTTAGTACCCGCTCACAAAACGGTGAGTAGTGTTCCTTGGCACGGGTGCCAGGGATAGAACCCCACGGCTATAGTTCACAAAAGGTGAAATCCCCACTTTGTGAAGCATAGTCGTGGGGATTATTTTAGGGATGGTACTGTTCTTGGGGTATGGGTTGGACGGTGCACCGGTGTGAGGCATTAAGCTGGTGTGGAGATGTTAAATGGCCAACACACCATGGGCATTAAATTTGGAGATGGGGTTCTGTTTATTTAAATGTATCCGAATTAAGTAGGGAATTTTTAAGGTGATTTTTTTTTTAATTTGGGGTCTAAGGGGGGAACATTACTTAATAAGTTAAATTACGGATTTTTACGTTGGGCACATATTTGGGATCTTAAGGTCATTTTCTTGGACACACGGATTGCCATGCAAGACGGGTGACTGATGACTTAGTCATTCACATCAGGCAGGGGGGTGGTATAATTCGATGTAATCCAGGCACGATTCATTTTTATAAAAGTCAGCATCTCAACACTGTGGCAAGAGAGCCTCGTTCTTTGCGGTGTTACAATGTTACCCGCCACACTGAACACCCTCTCTGACGGCACACTACTGGCTGGGCAGGACAGCAGAGCCAAAGAAAACTCTGCCAGTTGAGGCCAAATGTCCAGTTTCTCTGCCCAGTACTGCACAGGGTCGGTGACACTTTGGGGCAGGGGTACAATCCAGGTAGGCAGTGACCTGGTGGGTGAGCTCATGCTGGTCCACGCCATGAGTCCGGTGTTGTGTCCCCTCTTCAGCAGCTGGCTGCATGAAATCGCTCATCAGCGATTGGAGGCTGTAGCGACTTTCTCACGCCTCCACTAGTGGTGGTGGTAGTGGAGCGCGCCTGGTTCCCCCCGAGCGGATGTTGTCTGGGAACCTGGCTGGTCTCGCTGGTAAGTAGAGACCAGCTGTCTGGTGAGTAGGTCCCGGTAGTACCCCAGTTTTGCCTCCCTCTCTGATGGTGGGAAAAATTCCGCCATTTTGCGGCGGAAGCAAGGGTCCACCAGGGTGGCCAGCCAGTATTGGTCCCTCTGGCGGATGTCCACAATCCGGCTGTCACTCCTCAGACACTCCCGTAGGCACCTTGCCATCCGCACAAGGACAATGAGCGCCTCTCCTCTCCACTGTCCTCGGTTATAGTTCCAGGGTCTGCTGGGGTCTTCCTCCGCTTCCTCTACCACCTCATCCTCCATCTCCTCCTGTGATTGAGAGGCAGAGAAGCCAGGTGGCGCTGTGTGGAATGGCTGGGCATGGACATCTTCCTCCTCCTCACCCTCCATCTGAACTTCATCCATCTCTGGGCTCAAGGCGATGTTCAGCCTTGGAGTGGTGGCCTGGGAATCCTCGCTGATGATGCTTTTCAGCGCACTTTCCAGAACATGGACGAGTGGGATGATGTCATTGATCCCATAGTCATTCCTGCTCACAAACAAAGTCGCGTCCTCAAAAGGGATCAACAATTGGGCAGACTTCACGCATCATCTGCCAGTGTGTGACTTGGAAGTCGCAGTGTGGCATGAAGCTGCCTGATTGCCCCATGAGGTAGTCTGTAACGGCTGACCTTTGCTCATACAGGCGGTCCAGCATATGGAGGGCAGAATTCCAGCGTGTTGGCACGTCACAGATTAGCCGATGTTGGGGCAGACTGCGCTGTCTCTGGATCCTGAGCAGGGTGTTCCTTGCAGTGTAGGAGTGGCTGAAGTGTTTGCACACTCTGCGTGACATCCTCATAAGGTCTTGTAGTGCAGGAAATGATATGAGAAACCTGTGCACTATGAGGTTTATCACATGTGCCATACAAGGTGTATGACTTAGCCCTCCCTGCTGCAATGCAGAGACAATGTTCCTCCCATTGTCTGCTACCACACTTCCCACCGTTAGTTGACGTGGGGTCAGCCACTGATCTACCTCCTCCCTGATGGTCCGGAGGAGCTCCTGCCCACTGTGTCTCCTTTCACCCAGGCTCACCAAATGGAGGACAGCCTGAGAGCGCCGGGCCTGACATCGGTGGTAAGACACCGGGGCAGGTTGGACTGCAGTAGAAGTGGCGGATGTTTGCAAGGTGGTGGAGGCAGAACTTCTGCTTCCCGATGCTGGCCCCCTAAAGCACCATGGAGGTGACAGTGGCAAGAATGGGCCAACTTCCAGATGGTCTTCTGGGAGGATGTTGACCCAATGAGCAGTAACAGACATATACTGCCCTTGGCCATAATTTGAGGACCAGACATCAGCACTCAGGTGCACACTCTTGGACACCGAGAGTCCCAATGAGTCGCCCACCTTTTTCTGCACATAACTGTGCAGTGATGGGACAGCTTTTGCAGAGATGTAGTGGCGGCTGGGGACTCGCCATCTGGGGTGCGCACACACCATGAAATCCCTAAAAGGCTGGGAGTCCACGAGGTTGAAGGGCAGGGACTGAAGCACCAGCAGCTTAACCAGGTGTCCGGTCAGTTTTTGGGCCATGGGATGGCTGCTGGAATACACCTGACGTCTGCCCATGGACTCAGTCAGGGATTGCTGCCTCATTAGCGGTGTACATGGCAGTGACACTGTGCTGCTGCTGGCAACTGAGGCTGACGAGCCCTGAGTTCCAGTGAGAGGATGCTGCATGATGGGATCTGCAGTGTATGGTACATCATGACAGGAGGTGGTATTGGGGTCACGGTTCTTCCAGGCCTGTTGGTGTTGCCTTTCCATATGCTTTCGCATGGATGTTGTCCCCAGATTATCACCCCTACCACGACTGACCCTCTCATTGCACAGCAGGCACAAAGGCAATATGCTTATCTGTCCCCAGGCAGAAGAACTGCCAGACTACTGAGGACCGTGGTTTGCTGACAGCCATGGGGGGTCTTGCTGGCTGTTGACTGCCACTACTGCCTGAGGGTGCCCTCTCAGGACCAAGGCTTTGAGAGGGTGATCTCTGCCTGGTAGCTTGTCTTCTACCCCTCCCTCTTGTGCCTCGGTTGCTTCCAATAGTGGGATGTTGCTGTGTCGGTGGCACCTCTATTTCCTCCACCGACGATGCTGATGATAATGCTGCTTGAGGGCACCACGTCCGATCAGCGACATCATCATCAAAGTCAGGACCACTGCTACTTTCCTCCGGTGGCTGGGACAGGATATCAGGTGTGGCACTGGATGCCCCTCCCTGGCTCTGTTGACTGCTTACAGCCAAAACTTCCTCTGTACCTTCCACCCGCTGACTTTGGTGGACTTCCTCCTCCTCATCACTAAAAAGTGGTAGAGACTCCAAGGCAGATCAAGGTTTGCAAAGAGTTCACTGGCAGAAGGTGCCCCAAAGGAGAGTGGCATTCTAATAACAGGGGATGGGCCAGAGGACTCTCGCTGACCGTCCCATGTAAGGGTGGTGTGAGATGATCCAGCGGATGCTTGACTCCTCGTTTGGGAGCTTTGGGCGGTGGAACTGGAGGATTGGGTAAGCCAATCTAGAACCGCTGGCTGTGTGGTTCTTACTTGACCAGTGGCTGTCAGGGGTAGCTGCACCCTGCTGCCACGCCTGTTACCCCGGCTGCCACCGGGCCTGTGCTGCCACTTCTTCTACCCTCACCGCCTCCTGTTGCACTCCTTGCCTGGGAAGTGCTGGAAGTAGGACGCTTGGACATTTTTTATTGTGTGGGGGAAAATGTAATATAATTTTTTTTATACTTTTTTAAACTTTTTTTTTATATAACTTTTTTATCTTTTTTTTTAAACTTTTTTTTTTATTTGTTTATAACTTTTTTTGAAGTTTTTTTTTAACTGTTTTTGTTGTGGCTTAACGGGGTTGACAGCACCCAGCTAAAGCAGCAACGTGTACCGTGTACGGTCACCAGAACAGGAATGCTACCTGTCCTGACTCTTTTCTCACAATTTTTTTTCTCACCCTATCTCTCCCTAGATGACACAATTTTTTTATTTATATGACTTCCTCTCCCTATCTCTACCTATCTCTTGCTTTCTCAGCCTCTTTCCCTATCTATCACATTAACTTCTATATCTAGCTTTTTCTTCCTCTCTCCTGCTTTTCTCACTAAACCTTTCTATTTCTTCTCTATCTCTCCCTGTATCTATCTACTTGTTTGACTATCTCTCTATCTATATATCGATCTATCTATCTAGCTATCTCTTTTTCCTCTCTATCTACTGAGCTCCTTTCTCTTTGAAGTCTGAAAACGCACTGACAAAATGTCGGCGCGATCAGGCACTTCCTGGTCTGTGTGGGTGACGTCACACATCTTTTTTTTTCACAGAAAACCAGGATACAAGGGATTATAGGAGTAATAATCCCTTGTATCCTGGTCTATTCTGTGAAAAAAGTACAGTTTTGCGTCGGCGTTTTTTTTTTTACCAGATTCGTTAAGAATCTGGTTCGTTATGGTTCGGTTCGCTCAAAATAACGGCGATGCAAAATATACGCATATTAGAAAAATGTAAACTCAAATATGCGTATATTTAGGGTAAGGAATACGGCATATTCCATACCCTAAATATACGCATATTTGAGAAAGTTCGCTAATGTGTACGCATTTTATGAATTCTAACGCATTAGCGTACGCATTAGCGTACGCATTGGCGTACATTCTCAATGAATATGCGTATATTTGGCGTCGCCGTTATTTTAACCAGATTCGTTACGAACTTGATCAAAATTCGGTTCGGTGACGAACCGAACTTTTGGGAAAGTTCGTAACGAATCTGGTTTGTTACAGTTCGGTTCGCTCATCCCTAGTCCCGACCGTGACTATCTATCAAGGATGATCAATAGGGTTCACTTGGGGGATATGTTAAGCCTGTTTATGGATTTGCACAGGTATACCTCTATCCCCTTGATATTGAAAATCAGGTGACCCTTAATGCTAAAAGGATTCAGAATCAGAGACCTAGGGTTATTTAGGGGTCTATTGCTGGCTTGTTAGATTATTTACACGCCAGCTGTAGTGCCACCTACACCTCTAGGCTTACAGCTCCTTGGTTATCTGTGTACCATTAGTTCCAGGAGTGGCAGTCTACAGGGTCTCTTTTATCCTGCCAGGTTTGATGCCTTCACCTGGTTGTATGTACTGATCCCTGTGAGACTTATAAACGTCTCTGTGTACCCAGTATCAACCTAGTGTCCATAAACTTGACACATGACATGAGTTCACAGATTCTTTGTCTCTGATTCTGATGGCAGAGGAGCTCTGTTCACTGGATAGGGCAGCCTGGTGTCCATACACATCGACATCTACTCTGCCCCTATCCCGTTCCTACTGCTTAGAAGTACTGCCTCCTACTAGTCATGGCCCCCTCGACGCGTTTCTGATGTCCCAGGCTTAGTCCTGGTCATCTTCATCAGGAGCTTAGGGCAAGATCTCTGAGTAATTATGGTGATACTCGCTAATATTTAGCAGGATCAGCAGGAGGACGCCGCACGTGCCTCCAGTAGCATATCGGCGCTCTGATGGCCGCGCGCGCCAGCAACTCCCGCCTCCTTAAATAGAGATGTGCTCGGGATAGATGCTGGGTGCTGTCTGCTGTAGCCAATCCGAGAGCAGGGGGTGTGGCAGTCTCCTGCACCTCGCTCCCGCTGCTCTCGTCCACCACAGACTCCTCCGTCTGGCACACCCATTTATTTCAATGTAAGAATCGGAGATCATTAGGCGGCTATAGGCTGTACAAGGTTGAAGCGCTATTGTATGAGCCCATTGAGATTAGGAAGTGCTTCATTTACTTAATTGATATAAGAAGTGTATATTAGTCAACTAAGTGGGCAAGATTAATATTAGCCCAGAAAAAACTACCGTGTATAGCTAGAGAGGGGTGACCTTCCCCTCGATACAGTGTCTGCAACGTCCATCTTACAGTAGGGGTAGTATATGGTCATCTATAATGTAGGAGAGTCCATACACTGAACTATATGATTCAAAGATCCCTGAGTAGGGGGCAATTAAATCTCTTCTGATTATATTAGAGACACTCTGATTATCCCCCCTTACTGTTATTTGGAGGGAATAGACCTTTAATTCTGTCTTATGAAGCAGGTGTAACTGCTGTATTCATTCAAAACCTTTGGTCTCTCAGTTTGTAGTCGGAAAATCCACTCCAATTCCTTCTTGAGTAATCTGTTGTCTATATCCCCTCCACGGGGTGATCTCCGTATTTGTTCTATTCCTTGAAAACTGAGGACCTTGGGGTCTCCTCCATGGAACTCAATCGCATGTCTTGCGACAGACGTATCTTTCTTATTTCGAACATCCCCCAGATGTTCACCTATGCGTCGTCGTAGTTCTCGAGTTGTTTTCCCCACATATTGCTGACTACAGGTACAGGTGATTAAATAAATCACCCCTGTGCTTCTACAGTTTATGAATGTTCTTATTTCATATCTTGTGGCGGTTACGGTACTCTCAAAACTCTTACTCACTCTCATGGAGTTACAAGCAATGCAGCCACTGCATCTAAAGTTCCCTCTGGTACCACTGGTCAACCAGGTGGGTGATACAAGGGGTTTAAGGAAACTGTGAACCAGACGATCTTTAAGGTTACATCCTCTTTTGAACGTAATATTAGGGGAATCACTTATAAGGCTCCCAACATCTGGATCCGTTTTTAGAATTCCCCAATGTCTGTCTAGGATATGTCGTACCTGCTGATGTCCTGCATCGTAGGTGCCTATAATCCACGTGATCTCATCCTAGTCACATTTCTTTTTGGGGATCAGTAGATCATTTCTATTGGTACATCGGGCATGATGGTATTCCTCCCTCAGGACAGTATCTGGATATCCTCTATTGAGGAATTTTGATCTGAGATCATCAGCTGCGATTTTGAAATCTGCAAGATCAGAGCAGTTCCGTCTCATTCTCAGATACTGTCCTTTAGGTATGCCCCTCCATAGGGGTGTGGGATGCCAACTACCCCATTGCAATAAGTTGTTTGTTGCTGTGGGTTTCCGAAAAAGTCTTGTTATCAGTTGTATCAATTATACCTATCAGGGTTAAACCTATTATAGATACAGGTGATGCTATCAAATTACCTCAATTAAATTTGGGATCTGGAGTCAAGGAGATAGCTGTCAAGGAAGCATTGACGTGTGAAATTTCTCCACTGGGATTCCATCTTCCCATTAGTGTGAAAGAGAGGATTTGGAAAAAGGAGTTCATTGATTTATTCACTTTAATTCCGTCCTCCAGGGATGTTATTAGAGTTGAGCACGAAAAAGAAAAAGATAAAAAATCTGAGGATGATAAAAAGAAAGCAGTTCAAAAATCCTTTTTGAACTGGCTTCAAGCATTTAATATTTACTCTGCTGTTCTGACCGAAAAATTTCCAGAATTAAGTACTGGTTTATGCTACCACTTAGATTCTGTTCTAGAGGCCTACAGGAACTTTGGTGGTTCTGGTTGGCTTCTATATGACGAATCTTTTAGACAAAAACTTGCAGTTTACCCTAAATTATCCTGGGGTAATAAAGATGTTGGCCTATGGCTTAATTTAATGATCCCCCAAAGAGGTAATCTTTTTCGTCAACAGGGACTTACTTCTAGCAACAAAAAAGGTTACTGCTTTGCCTTTAATGAGAGTGTCTGTAGATGGCAATCTGCATGCAAATACAGACACGAATGTTCCTTTTGTAATGGAACCCACCCTGTATCTAGATGCTTCAAAAAGCAGGGGATCCAATTCCCTCAAAGCGCTAGAGATATTCACCAAAATAAGCAGGGTGACTCCCTTGAATTTGCCAAGAATAATTCAATCCCTAAAACTCTATCCAAACATTCAGATGGCAGCTCTGCTAATTGAAAGTTTTAGTTTCGGATTCTTTATACCTGAGTTCACTGGGCCTGGATGTTCCATTGTTGAAAACACATCTTCTGTATCAAAAAATGTAGATGTAGTTAGGGAAAAAATTTCTTCCGAAATTGCAGCTGGTAGAATTGCGGGTCCTTTCTCTAACCCGCCTTTTGATAATTTCCGTTTATCTCCTTTAGCGTTAGTTCCTAAGAAGGAGCCTAACTCCTTCAGACTAATACACAATTTATCTTATCCCAAAGAATTTTCCCTTAACGACCAAATTGATAAAAATAAATCTAGTGTAAATATGCCTCGTTTGACCAAGCTCTTTCTTATTTACAGATATCGGGAAGACTCTCGCTGATGGCAAAGGTAGACATTAAATCAGCATTCAGACTTCTTCCAATAAATCCTATTGGTCACAATTCTTTAGGTTTCATATTCCAGGATCAGTATTATTACGACATGGCCCTTCCTATGGGTTTTACCTTGTCATGCTTCTATTTTGAAGTTTTTTCTACATTCTTGCATTGGTGTTTACGTTACACAGTAGATACCGGATTTATACTTCACTACTTAGACAATTTCTTGTTTATAGGTAGTAGTAATACTGACGCCTGTAATACACTTCTACAAAATTTCTTTAATATCGCTGATTATTTCAACATTCCTTTAGCCATCGACAAGACGGTCTTCCCGACAACTAATATTCAGTTTTTGGGAATAGAAATAGACTCTCAAGCTATGGAATTTAGAATTCCTAGAGAGAAGATTCATGGAGCCATCGAATTAATTTCTGAAGTTTTAAGCAAACCTAAGATCACCCTTAGGAAGCTTCAGTCTCTTCTTGGTTCCTTGAATTTCTTTTCTCGAGTTATCCCTATGGGGGTAAGAGGTAAGTCTAGTCCTTTTTCACACATAAGAATTACAAGTGAAATGAAACAGGACATCTCAATCTGGCTTCAATTTCTCAAAGATTTTAATGGTCAAGCTATTTGGCAGTCAGAATTAATTTCTTCTGATTCATTATCCTTGTTCACTGACTCAGCTGGCTCAATAGGTTACGGTGCCTTCTATCAAGGATTGTGGTCAGCTGAAAGGTGGCCTATTAGTTGGGTCAATAATGGTTATACAAGGAATTCGGTATTTATTGAACTATTTCCAGTACTGGTAGCTTTAACAGTCTGGTCGGATCAGTTCAAGAATCAACAAATCCTTTTACACTCCGACAATCAAGGAGTAGTTTTTTCTATCAATTGTCTTACTGCAAAATCAGATCTGGTCGTATTGTTACTACGACTCATTGTTTTGTTATGCCTAAAATTTTATATTTGGTTGAAAGCTAAATATATTCCGGGTAAGACAAATTTAATAGCTGATCATTTGTCTCTACAGAGGTTTTTAGAATTCTTCAGGATTGTGCCGGACGCTTCCCCAACGGGTATCCCTTGTCCTCCTCATCTGTGGAACGTAATAGACATCTGATGAAAAAACTGATTATAGACTCGTTCTCGAGGAATACATGGGCGGCCTACGTCGCCGCATGGTCAAATTGGTCTAGCTTTTGTGATATGAGAAATATCCCTTGTTTTAGCTACGATATTGATATATTTTTGGATTTTGTTTTAGAACAATTCAAAATAGGTCTGAATGCCGACACTATACTTAAAAAACTATCAGGCATTTCTTTATTTTTTAAATTAAAAGGTTACCCTCCAATTATTTCTAATTTCAAGATCAAGCAGGTCATTAAAGGTATACGTAGGAACAATCTCAGTCAACAGACTAGAACTAGACCTTTGTCCTTACAATTGCTTAAAAAATTTATTGGTTACTTACCTTTAGTTTGTAAATCTGAGTATGAGTCTCTTTTGTTTTCTGCGGTCTTCTCCGTAATGTTTTTTGGAGCGTTTAGAATCTCTGAGATCGCTACAAAAAATAGGAGAAGTGAAGCTCCCATTTTATTTTCAGATTTAGTAGTCGGTGACAATTACATCAAAATTCATATTAGAAAGTCTAAAACCGACCAATTACAAAAAGGAAGATGGTCTAGTTTATTCAGGTTCCCTATTTCAGAAATTTGTCCAGTTCACACCATTACCGAATGGATTGCTGTCAGATCAAGAATCCATGGTCCTTTATTTTTACATTCTGATAATACACCACTAACAAACTACCAGTTTAACTTTATTCTTAAACAGGTTATCGGTTTTTCTGGTTTTAGTGGTAATAGAATCTCTTCGCACTCTTTTCGTATAGGTGCAGCAACTCTAGCCAGTCAGCTAGGTTTACAATCAAATTCTATTAAGAATTTAGGTAGATGGACATCTGATTGTTACAAGAGATATATTCGTCCTGAATTGACGATACTTTAATTATTCACCAGTGAAAAGAGGATTGTATGGATCGTAGGAGATCAAACCTTATCCGATGTGAAGAGAAGATCCATCATTAAAAATGGTTATAGTAACCTAGGCTTTGACAACTCTTATGTTATTTTCTGGAGAATTAAAATAGGTTTTATTATTTCTGAATTGTTATCTGAATTCAGAAGATTATCCCTCACATGGCCACATCCACAGTTTGTCATCCTTCACTTAGGTGTTAACAATCTTGGCAAAGTTGGTACCCACCAGCTGATATTCGAACTGAAATTCAACATTTTGGAGCTTCAGAAAAACTTCAAAGATGTCAAATTTATTTTCTCTGAAATGATTCCGAAGTTTTTCTGGTCATCTAACGGATTTTCTTTTTTGGAAAAACTAGAAAAAGAGTCAATAGACAATTGGAAGTCTTTATGACTAAGATTGGCTTCCTTTCTTATCGACACACTGAACTGGAAGGTTATATAAGGGGTATCTATGACTCTTCCTTGTCTAGATTATCCGATATAGGTTGTGACATATTTGTTGTTGACTTACAGAACATGATTGAAAAGTATTTTGTTTGATAATTCTTTTAAACTGTGTTTTAGGCCGTATGCTTACTTAATTTTGCCATTCGCTATGCTGATGGCGGGTGGGCATGTTAAGTCACTCAGTCGAGTGGACTTGAATTATTTATTTGTTTATTAATTAATTATTTTATTTAATATTTTGGTTAAAAGTTCTTAACTGAACGTTTTATGAATTGGAAGCATTGTGGCCAAAACCAGCCATACAATATTTTAAATTATATATATGTTTATTGATTCTTTATTATAATTGAAAATGGAGACTATGACATCATGGAGCGAACCTAATGACATATGTAATGAGGGGAGCCATGATGTCATGGCTCCTAGCATTACATATGGTTATATAAGATTATTTGACAGTTGTAAATGCTAACTTACCTGTTTGATGGATTCTTCCAGAAGATGGCATGAGGTCAAACATGCATCTTGATTGGAGAATTCTTCAACGGCTTGATCGGGTGAACCTGTGAAAAGAAGAAGATCAACGTTACCTGCGCACTCACGTAAGTATCTTCAGTGATTTCCCTCCCTCCCTACCCCCTTCTTTTTCATTGTCGCTTTGCTTACCACGGGCATGTTAAGTCACTCAGTCGAGTGGACTTGAATTATTTATTTGTTTATTAATTAATTATTTTATTTAATATTTTGGTTAAAAGTTCTTAACTGAATGTTTTATGAATTGGAAGCATTGTGGCCAAAACCAGCCATACAATATTTTAATGGATAAACTTAATAAAATTGAGTTATACCTTATATATATATGTTTATTGATTCTTTATTATAATTGAAAATGGAGACTATGACATCATAGTCACTGAAGATACTTACGTGAGTGCGCAGGTAACGTTGATCTTCTTCTTTTCACAGGTTCACCCGATCAAGCCGTTGAAGAATTCTCCAATCAAGATGCATGTTTGACCTCATGCCATCTTCTGGAAGAATCCATTAAACAGGTAAGTTAGCATTTACAACTGTCAAATAATCTTATATAACCATATGTAATGCTAGGAGCTATGACATCATGGCTCCCCTCATTACATATGTCATTAGGTTCGCTCCATTCTCAGATACTGTCCTTTAGGTATGCCCCTCCATAGGGGTGTGGGATGCCAACTACCCCATTGCAATAAGTTGTTTGTTGCTGTGGGTTTCCGAAAAAGTCTTGTTATCAGTTGGCCATCATTACCCCTCGTGATTGTCAGATCCAGAAAAGTGATGGAATGACGTTCTATGGTGGAGGTAAAAAAGAGCCCTAACTCATTTGAATTTAGTTTCTTCACAAATGAGTTGAACTGTTCCACACTCCCTTTCCACAGTATCAGCATGTCATCAATGTATCTTAGCCATAGCTGGATACATGATGACAGTTCCTCAAGTTGTTCACCAAACACAATCTCCCTTTCCCACCAGCCCAGAAAGAGGTTAGCGAACGTGGGGGCACACGGGCTGCCCATCGCCACCCCTCTGAGCTGGTGGAAAATCTTTTTATTGAATAGGAAGATATTGTGTTTAAGGATGAATTCGATTAAGGATGCTACAAAGTCATTGTGTTCAACACAGTGGATCCCCCTTTCACTCAGAAAGCTCCGGATCGTTAACAATCCTTTTTCATGAGGTATGGAGCTGTACAGGGCCTCCACATCCAGACTGGCCAGTATAACATCATTGTCACACACAACATCATTAAGTCTGTTCAACACATCCATTGTATCGCGAACATACGATGGAAGAGATGTGACAAATGGACGCAGAATATGATCTATGTATATTCCGATATTCTGCGTCAAGCTGCCTATCCCTGATACAATGGGTCGGCCTTTCAAAGGGTCGGCCCCTTTGTGTATCTTGGGTAGGCTATAAAAACAGGTCAGAACTGGATGTGGAGGGAGCAAGTATTCCAACTCACCCTTACTTATTAATTGGGTAGAGCATGCTTTCTTGATGATCTCTCCCAATTCCCTGTAATAGCTCTCTTGGGGGTTATTTGGAAGCACCTCATAGCATTCCTTGCCATTGAGGATCCGTTCGCACATTTTGATGTACTGATCTCTGTCAAGGATCACAATGTTTCCTCCCTTGTCTGAAGGTTTTATCGTGATGGTTTCATCTTTCTCTAGAGATAGTAGAGTTTCCGTTTCACTTCTGCTCATATTCTGATAGGATAAGGTTTGTCCCTCAAGCCTTCTCAGTTCCTGAGTGACTACTTCCAAAAAGGTATCTAGTGGGGAGGAGTCACGTACTGGTGGGGTTTTTGTAGAGGGGAGTCTCAGGTTAGTGAAGGGACCTTCGCCCGGTCTTTTTTGGCCCTCTTCCCAGAGATCTGACAATATTTGTACGTCTGACAGATCTTCTAGTCAGATCCCCAGTTCAGCGCACTGTCGTTGGTTATGATTATGGAAAAATTTTTTCCATTTAAGTTTTCTGATAAAGAGGTTTATGTCTTTGACCCATTCGAAGGCTTTAAATTTCTGCACTGGAACAAAGGACAAACCCCTTTTCAGCAGAAGGATTTCCCCTTCTGTGAGATTCCTTTTGGAGAGGTTAATTATTTGGAGGCTGTCTGATCCTAGTAATTTGGGGGCGACACATTTCTACTGATTGGTTCTTCCCCGTAGGAGATAATCCGACACTGGTGGGGTATTCCCTAAAAAACCTCCCCTTCTACCCCGTGTATTGCCTCTTCCTCTGTTTGTGTTTCCCCTCCCCCTATTTGACTGTGTTATGACTGTGGATTTCCCTTTTTGCGATTCGCTTTCACTCTCACCCTCAGATGAGGATCGCTCTGTGTCCGTTTCTGGAGTTTTATTCTTGTTACCTCCAAGCCTTCGAATGGGTCAAAGAAATAAACCTCTGTCTTAATACGTTTTTTCTGCCTTAACTACTAAGACTCTTCCCTCTTTTATATCGGATTTCTCTGATGTATTTTCTGAAGGTGGATGTCAGGATTTACCCCCTCACCGGGAATACGATTGTCCTATCAATCTTATCCCTGAAGCAAAATTGCCCAAATCTAGGCTGTATAACCTTTCTGGACCTGAGAGAACGGCCATGAAGGAATATATTGCTGTGAGTTTGGCTAAAGGACACATAAGACCTTCCAAGTCTCCAGTGGCAGCAGGGTTTTTCTTTGTTAAGAAAAAAGACGGAACCCTTAGGCCATGTCTGGATTTCCGTGAACTCAATCGGATTACTGTCCGTGATCCGTACCCCCTTCCTTTGATTCCTGACTTGTTTAACCAGATTGTGGATGCCAAGGTGTTCTCCAAGTTGGACTTAAGGGGGGCATATAATCTGGTCAGGATCAAGGAAGGGGATGAATGGAAGACGGCCTTTAACACTCCTGAGGGCCACTTTGAGAACCTGGTCATGCCTTTTGGGTTGACCAATGCTCCTGCTGTCTTCCAGAATTTTGTTAATGACATTTTTCATCACCTGGTGGGGAGGATTGTAGTTGTGTATTTGGATGACATACTATTCTCCAGATATTGTGACACATCACGATCACGTGAGACAGGTGTTGCAAATCTTAAGAGATAACAAGTTGTATGCAAAATTAGAGAAATGTGTTTTTGCTGTACATGAGGTGCAATTCTTATGATACGTGCTTTCATCTTCAGGTTTTCGTATGGATCCAGAGAAAGTCCGTGCTGTTCTGGACTGGGACCGACCTGAAAATCTGAAGGCTCTTATGCGATTTTTGGGGTTCACCAACTATTACCGAAAATTTATTAAGAACTATTCGACAATAGTCAAACCATTAACTGACATGACTAAGAAAGGGACGGATGTCTCAGTGTGGTCTGAGGCAGCGTTGCAAGCCTTCTCCGCTGTGAAGGAATGCTTCTCTTCTGCCCCTATATTGGTGCAGCCAGATGTGTCACAACCTTTCATTGTGGAGGTTGACGCATCCGAGGTGGGGGTAGGAGCAGTTTTATCACAGGGCCCGTCACCTGGTAAATGGCGCCCATGTACTTTTTTTTCAAAAAAACTCTCTGCTGCAGAGAGAAATTATGATGTGGGTAACAGAGAGTTACTGGCCATTAAGTTGGCTTTTGAGGAATGGCGTCATTGGTTGGAAGGGGCGATTCACCCAAACACTGTATTCACTGATCACAAAAATCTGGCTTACCTGGAGTCGGCTAAACGACTTAATCCGAGGCAGGCCAGATGGTCTTTGTTCTTCACCAGATTCAATTTCATTGTCACATATCGTCCTGGGATTAAGAATGTCAAGGCGGATGCCTTGTCACGTAGTTCTCCTGGAGGTGGTGATTTTGAAGATCCGAGCTCTATACTGTCTGAAGGAGTGGTGATATCCGCTCTTTACCCTGATCTTGAGGCTAAGGTGTTTGAGGCCCAGGGAGATGCGCCAGAGTCTTGCCCTCCTGGGAAGTTGTTTGTTCCTTCTGATTTGCGTCATAAGGTGTTTGTGAAACATCATTCTTCGGTGCTTGCGGGACACCCTGGGAGTAAATCCACCGTCGACCTCATCTCTCGTAGATTCTGGTGGCCGGGGCTGCGTAAGTGTGTTGAGGACTATGTGTCGGCCTGTAGTGTCGGTGCACACGCTAAGGTGACACATACTCGACCTTCTGGATCCCTACTTCCATTACCCATCCCGTCCAGACCATGGACTCACTTATCCATGGACTTCATCACTGATCTGCCTGATTCGTCTGGTAAGACAGTTATTGTGGTGGTTGTAGATCGTTTTAGTAAAATGGCGCACTTTATTGCATTACCCGGACTCCCCAATGCTAAAACTCTTGCACAAGTGTTTGTTGACAACATTGTGAAACTTCATGGCATTCCCACTGACATGGTCTCCGATCGTGGGACTCAGTTTGTGTCCAGATTCTGGAAGGCATTCTGCACTCGGCTTGGGGTACAACTGTCTTTTTCCGCTGCCTTTCATCCTTAGACGAATGGACAGACTGAGCGTACCAATCAGAGTCTGGAGACTTACTTGAGATGTTTTGTCTCTGAGAACCAGGAGGAGTGGTCCTTGTTTTTGTCTCTGGCAGAGTTTGCCATAAATAATCGCAGACAGGACTCCACTGGTAAGTCACCGTTTTTTGGTGCATATGGCTTTCACCCGCAGTTTGGCACATTTTCGGGTTCTGATACTTCTGGTATTTCTGAGGAAGAACGTTTTTCGTTATCATTGTCATCCATATGGCGGAAAATTCAAAATAACTTGATAAATATGGGTAACAAGTACAAACATGTGGCTGACAGGAGACGTATGAATGGTCCGGACCTAAGTGTGGGTGATTCTGTGTGGCTGTCTACTAGGAACTTTAAGTTGAAAGTTCCTTCTTGGAAGAGAAGATTGGGTCCAAGATTTATTGGCCCATATAAGATCACGGCCATTATTAATCCTGTAGCATTTCGTCTTGAACTTCCTCAGGCTTTGAAAATCCATAATGTGTTTCACAGATCTTTGTTGAAGAGATATGTTGAACCTCTGGAGCCATCTCCCTTGCCATCCGCGCCTGTCTTGGTGGATGGTAATTTGGAATTCCAGATTGTCAAGATCATTGATTCTCGAGTTCTCCGTGGGACTCTTCAATATCTTGTTCATTGGAAGGGTTATGGACCAGAGGAGAGGACATGGGCACAGCATCTGACGTGAATGCCAGTCGTTTGGTGAAAGCCTTTCACAGATCTCATCCTGATAAAGTTGGTCCTGGGTGCCCGGAGGTCACCCGTAAAAGGGGGGGTAATGTCACGAACGTACTTGCGTCTGGTTGCAGGCGTTCGTCTAGACTTTCAAAAGTGACATAATTTGATAAGTTTTCCTCTTGATTTGGTTGCTGTTTACCAAACCCCTTCCCCTCAGCTGTTGTGGGTGTGGTAATTATCTTTCCCCTATTTACCCCTTCCTCTCCCAGTATTCCTTGCGGTTTATACTTTCTGCTGTCATTGTTGTGTTGGTGTGGTTCTCGGCTGAGATCCGGTTGCTGCAATATCTGCATTAAGATAAGTGTCATTTTCCCTATTGTGTTTATCCTACGTTTCCCTGTTTTGGCTTTGCCTTCTGGAGTTTCCTGTTCGTCCTTTTGGAGGAACAGGTTTACTCTTTCTCCTGTCACTAGCTGCAGGGTTGTACAGGGTCAGTTTGTTATTAGGTTCCTGTGTATGAACTCTCCTACAACTAAGGCCTGTTCATACTGGTAGTCAGCCAGGGCCTAGTTTCAGGGATTACTGCAGGAGGTGGCCATTTCCCTTGTTTGGTCTTTTCCCTTCCCTCTTACGCTTGGTGTGGCTATACCCTCCAAACCAGAGCGTGACATTGGCCTTGAAATTTCTCCGACTGCTGCTGCCTCTTGCAGCTGCTGCTAAGAACATATGCTACAGTTGATCGTAACCAAAAGGCCGAGAATTCTTTTTTACGGTCTGCTCTTCAGGGTATGTCACCATGCCACTCTCCGGCCTGATGCTGCTGCCGCCGCCAACTGCACGTGCCGTCTCCTAGATTTCGCTACATCAAAATTAGGTAATTGTGCCACTCTGTGGCCTCCAAATTGTACTACTACTTCCACTGCTGCTGCCACTTCCAGGGTCTGTGATTCTGCCACTTTGTGGCCTACTCATGCTGCTGCCACCTGGACACACTGTCGGCTGAACACCGAGTGTACTCGAGCGCAATGCTGGCATTCACGGTAATGTTGATTTGTACACTAATGCTACGCATTGTATGCTAATGCGTACAAATTTGTATGCTAATGCGTACGCATTTGGACGCTAATGTGTACGCATTGTGCGCTAATGCGTACAAATTCAGTTAATTAGCATACTTTTACGAGCGAAAGGAGTAAAAGAGGAGAAGTCGCGATTCTGACCTTTTCCTATTAACCAGACACCCTCTCCTCTTCCGAGGGGGGGGTGCCTGGTTTAGTCCCATTGACTAACATTATGCTCGAGTGCTCGGCACCCGAGCATACGAGCACAGAGGTGCTCGCTCAACACTACTCCCTATGCGTTTTACTGCAAGGCACAGTGTTCTACACCACTATCCAGGCTCTCTGCAGCCCGGAAGTAGCAGTTTTTTAACGCGATTCGCAACAAATTTATTCGGATCGAAGCGAATCTTTTCAGAAAATTCGGCGAACCAGCCGAATCGAATTTTTGACAAAATGTCTGAAATGGTCAAGGGCACAAACATAAATGCATTTTTCTGTTTATTTATTTTTCTATCCAAAGAAATTGGTAATAGTATAATATAATAACAGTTACAAGGCAGGTGAACTTTATTTCCATTTGGGATCTCATTCTCTTTGAAATTATATGTATATTTTTTTTTATTTTAGCCATGAAAATATATCCTTTCTTTACCAGTTGGCAAATGTAAGGTTATCACCATGGGGTGGGTAATTTCTGCTGTGGAATCATGGTAAAATTCTCCATGGACCTTGCTGTGGGTTTGTTGTAGATTTCATCTTCTGCATTGAAATGGATGACATCTGCAGTGGAAGTGAGCAGTATAAATTGACATGCTGTAGAATTAAAATCCCTCGACAAGTCAATTTAGGCTCCATTCACATGTCCTGTTTTTCTTTCCTGATTCGATCCTGATTTTTTCAGGACCCATTGAAATGAATGGATCCAGATCAGGATCAGGATCGAATCAGGAAAGAAAAACAGGATGTGTGAATGGAGCCTAAAACTTTTTTTCTTCAAATCTATAAAACATTGTGGATCTGCTATGTGCAAATCCACAGCATACACACCTCATGGGTGAGGGATTAAAAAAGGGTGAGATTGGCACAAAAACTGCTTCTAAGGCCCCATTCACACGTCCTGATTTTTGCTCCACATCCTATCCGCGTCCGATCCGCAATAACGGATCTAAAATGCGTATAGTATGCGGATCCATTCATTTCAAGGGTTCCCGGAAAAATGCGGACATCACTCCGTGTGTTGTCCGCATCCGTGTTTCCGTTCCGATTGTCCGCAATAAAAAAACAGCATGTCCTACTTTCATCCCAAAAGTCTATGGGACGTCCGTAAATGCGGAAGACATATGGAAAGGCATCCGCATGTCATCCGCATTTGCGGATTCCATTCCAGGAGGGTAGAAAAAAAAAGAAAAAAAAAGATTTGATTCCTCCTTCCGTTTTTTGCGGATCCGCTAAAAACGGATGACATATGGATACATCCTTTCCGTTTTTTACGGAAAAACGGAACGGATGTGCTGGAAAAACTGAGTTTTTTGCGGAACAACGGATCCAGGATGTTTTGATCGCTTAGAATTACACTTTTTGTGATGAAGGTGACAAAAAAATTGCTTTTTTGGCACAGTTTTTTTTTTTTCACGGCGTTCACCTGAGGGCATAGATCATGTGATATTTTTATAGAGCAGGTTATTACGGACCGTATGTATACCTTTTTTTACTTTTTTTTTAGTTTTACACAATAAAAGCATTTTTGAAGGAAAAAAAATCAGGTTTTAGTGTCTCCATATTTTGAAAGCCATATTTTTTTAATCTTTTGGGCGATTGTTTTAGGTAGGGTGTTGTTTTTTGCGGGAAGAGATGACGGTTTTATTGGCACTATTTTGGGGTACATATGTCTTTTTGATCGCTTGGAATTACACTTTTTGTGATGTAAGGTGACCAAAAAATGGCATTTTTTGCTCCGTTTTTAAAAAAAAAATTTATGGCGTTCACCTGAGGTGGGAGATCATGTGATATTTTTATAGAGCACTTTGTCACGGACGCGGCGATAGCTAATATGTGTGTTTTTTACTTTTTTTTTTTAAACATTATTTTATGGTGAGGGGCGTTTTTCTTTTTTTTACTTGAAACTTTATTTTTTTTATTAAAAAAACACTTTTTTTCACTTTTATTTACTTTTTACATTTGTCCCACTATGGGACTTCACATTTTCAGGGTTTGGTCCCTGTTTCAATTCAGTACAATACATTTCACATGTTTTCATGTGAAAAATGCGGATCGGAGCCCGCAAAAAATACTGTTGTGTGAAAGAGGCCTAAAGGGAACCATGAATATGCTAAGTAATCTGCAGGCAGCATGGTATAGAGTAAGAGGAGATGAGCAGATTGATTGAAAATATAGTTTTCTGGGAAAAGGTTCAGTAAAATTATATTTCATTGATTTAAATTCCTGCATATTCTGGGCTTTAAAGTCAAGGAGGTGGTCCTATCTGTAACTGGAAGCCTCCCCTCTATGACTGTGTATACAGAGACAGCTGTCAATCACCGATAGGACCACCTCCTGGACTTCAAAACTCAGAATAAGCAGGAATATAAATGTATACATTACAAGTCTTAGGCTACTTTCACACGAACGTTGTGTATTGCGGGTCCGCAAAAAAAAACGATGACTTTTTTTGCGGATCCATTATAACAATGCCTATCCTTGTCCGCAAAACATATTGTATTTTTTTTTGCGGGCTACGGAACAGACATACGGATGCGGACAACACACAGTGTGCTGTCAGTATTTTTTGCGGACCCATAGAAATGAATGAGTCCGCATTTTATCAGCAAAAAATGCAGATCGGAGCCCGCAAAAAATACTGATGCGTGAAAGAGGCCTTACTGAAACTTTTGCTATAAAACTAGATATCAATCTGCTCAGCTCTTCCTGCTCTATAACATGGTGCTGCCTTCAGCTCAGATACCATGTTCAATGTGACAGGTTCCCTTTAAGGTTAACTGCATACAGTTGTGGGTTTTTAACAGAAGCTCAGAATGGGTTTTCATATGGATTTCTCTGTTTCTGCTGAAAATCTATATTTTGATGCCAATTTTGATGCATTTTTGCCCATTGCAAAGGGTGAAATCCACAGTAAAAATCCACAGAAACAATGGACATGCTGCAGATTTCAAAATCCACAATGCAGATCAAATTCTGCACACAAAAAAGCGCAACATGTAAATGAGACTTGTCAAATCTCATTCACATCGCTGGTACTGTATTAGGGCTTATGCACACGAACGTGTTTTCTTTCCATGTCAGTTACGTTTTTTTTGTGGACTGTATTCATTTCAATGGGTCCGCAAAAAAAGGAAGGTACGCCGTGTGAATTTCGTTTCCGTATGTCCGTATTTCTATTCCGCAAAAAATAGAACATGTCCTATTATTGTCCGCATCATGGACAAGGATAGGACTGTTCTATTAGGGGCCAGCTGTTCCGTTACGCAAAATACGGAATGCACACGGATGTCATCCGTATTATTTGCGGATCCGTTTGTGCAGATCGCAAAATACATACGGTTGTGTGCATGAGCCCTTATGCTGCCTTTTGTCCACACTAAATCTGTGCAGAAAAAAATGTGAGTAATCTGGAATACGTGCAGGTAGCCTAAAGTTTGGAAACTGTAAAAATTAGATGTTACTGATCTCCTATTATCATGAAGCTTGCTTCTATCAAATAAGACACAGGCCCTGATCTATCATACCTTCACTCCAGAATTCTGGAGTCAAAAAGTCGCAAAAGCCCTATTTTGGGACTTTTATGCACTGGCATGCGCAAAATTTAAGCACTTGCGCAAAAACTTGCGATTTTGTACATGCTCTTGTGCAAACTTTGGCAACGTTTGGCATTTTCACACCACTCACTCCAGTTTTGTAATATGGGTAAAAAAGTGGGTGTGGTTAGCTATGTAAATGAGTTTCACTACAGAGTTGCGAGTTTTTAAAAAAGTCGCAATATCGCTCCAGGAGGAGGATGGAGTAGGAAATATGGAGTAGCTTCTCTAGACAGAAGTGTTAGGTTTAGGGACAAGCCAAATTTATCAAACAACCTCTGACATTTGATAAAAGTGGAACAAAGTTCTCCAGCACAGACTGAAGCAAAACTGACTTCAAATATTCCTCTCATGATAAATTCCCCCCACAGTCTTTATAAAGAACCTTAAAGGGTTTTGTCACTTCAGCAAATGGCATTTATTATGTAAAGAAAGTTAATACAAGCCACTTACTAATATATTGTTTTTATCCATATCGCTTCCTTTGCTGGGTTGATTCATTTTTCCATCACATTACACACTGATCGTTTCCATGGTTACGACCAACCTGCAATTCATCAGAGGTGGCCTTGCTTGCACACTACAGGAAAAAACGTCGGCCTCTATGGTGACTGGTATCATGGGAGCGCACATAGGCTGGTGCTATTTTTATAGTATGTAAGCAACCACTGCTGATGGATTGCAAAGGAGGCAATATGGATAATAACAATACAGTAGTAAGTACCTTGTATTAACTTTCTCTACATAATAACTGCTGCTTGCTAAAGTGAAAAAAAAACCTTTAAATATTTTGTTTTCTATTAGGGCTCATGTACACGACCATTAGATGTTTTGCATCTGCAAATTGCGGATGCGCAAAACATGGATACTGGCAGTGTGCCTTCCGCATTTTGTGGAATGGAATGCCCGGCCACTAACAGAACAGTACTATCCTTGTCCGTAATGCAGAGAATAATAGGACATGTTCAATTTTTTTGCGAAACTTCCTTGTGGATATATGGAAACGGAATGCACACGGAGAATGCGGAACCATTAAAGCGAATGGATCTGCATACAGGCTGCAAAAAAAAAAAAAAAACGCACATAAAAAATATGTTTGTGTGCATGAGCCCACCTTAGATTTCTCTGAATGCAAATCTCACTGCAATACATAGCTGAACATTAGTTCTGCTGAACATATATCCATGACTATAATCTGCTTCTCTGCGCGGCAATTCCCATTCGTCATGAACAAACGCCTTATTTCTATATCACGCATACCGCACCACTTTATAGTCATACAACATCCAAGTCCTGTGGCTATCGGCAGCCAATTTAAATAAACAGTCCCAACATGTACAGCGATTATATCCATTGCACAGCTGCTTTCGCGTTGTTCATGTCTAGCATGGTAAGACTGTAAAAAGGTGATTTTAACTAGAACTATTTACAGGGAAAAGCAAATTTATTTTCCCCTGGAAACCCCTCGAGATGATACCCACATGGAGTTTGCAGATTTTATTATTTACAAAGTGACTTTTATCACAGGAGGAACACTTTAAAGGGATTTCATAGTCTACAATTAGGGGAAATGAGCAGCCTAGAGAACAGGTATTCGGTAAAGCTTTC
The DNA here is from genome assembly GCA_900303285.1 of Rhinella marina. Lineage (NCBI taxonomy): Eukaryota > Metazoa > Chordata > Amphibia > Anura > Bufonidae > Rhinella > Rhinella marina. The sequence continues at coordinate 22,937 of ONZH01028753.1, forward strand.
TCAACACCCATGGGAGGTGTGAGCTTGTCAAAGGACAAGTACAAATCACTGCAGGGCATAATCTGTGCAATTAGCTGTTGGCAAAACTCTGGTCTCTCTCTGAAAAGCAGTTGCCCTGGCATGATATCAGTAATTGCGACTACTAAGTAGGAAGCAGACTGCAAATGAAGATCTATACACAATATGAACAATCGCTAATAGCTGGGGCTTGTTTAAAGTCATGGTAAATGTAAAATACATTTACAAAATATATTTGCCCCTTGATGAGAAAGACATATGACACTACTAGTTGCTATCTAGCCAATTGTTCGCTGGGACCCCTACAGATCCCAAAAACATTTCCCAGTCTGAACAGAGCAGCAGGTCAAACATGTGTGCTGCCCCTCCATTCATTCTCTTTGAGTTTGCTGGAGAGAGTTGAGTACTGGACTCAATCTCTATCAATCCTATAGAGAATGAATGGAGAGAAGTGCGCCGCATGTTCAAACTGCTGCTACATTCAGACAGGGAAACGGGAACCTAGGTCTCAGGATTACTAGAGGTCTCATCCATCAGAACCCCACCATTAGTAAGTTATCCCTTATCCCATTGATAGAGGATTTTTAGGCAGCTGAAGTTCCAGAGTGATAGCTTCTGATGGGACTGCTGAGCCCTGTGAATGTTGCTTTACTATACAGCAGCAGTCAGGGGCGGATTGGCCATAGACCTTACAGGGAAATTTCCCGGTGGGCCGATGCCCAGGGGGCCGTCTGGGCCCTCCTCATGTCTGGCAAGTGGAAGTTTTTGGGGATGTATTTTGTGATGGACTGTGGTATTTCGCTCTGTTGGGGTGGTATAATGTGCCACAATATGGTATTGCTGGCTATGCCTTCCATCAATTTGGACCCGACTTCAAAATGGGGCCACTTTTAGTACTTTTTCCAGGGCCACTTTAAGTTCCCAGTCCACCCCTGGCAGCAGTCACAAGGAAGACCCAGTAGGACAGAATTGCTGTAATAGCTCTTTAGATGCTGGAATCAATAGCAACCACAGCATTTAGATGGTTTGACAGAGAGAGGGACCTTACTCTGTCATCCCATTGGCGGTCCAACTACCATGGCTATATGGCTATTAGGCCATACTATAGGTGAAGTCTCATACAAACCCTGTCTATTTGTTACTGAAAGGCAATAATACTTTAGAATACCAAAGTATTAAAGAAGTGTCCAGGAGACCACATTGTGAAGTCTCCTAGAAGGATTAAAGAAATACTTTTTAAACGTTGTTTAAAACAAAGGGGTTGTCCCTCAAAAAATATTCTACAGTTTTGTAGTATTTACACTTTTGTAATTGTATGCAGTTAACAATTTAACATAATCACTGAGTTATTCAATAAAATGTATCCGCAAAGCGCCACCTGCTGTTAGTTTTTTTTTCTTATTTCTTTGTCCGCACATGCTCAGTTTCATTCTTTAACTGCCTCATAGGGAGAGTGCTGCAGCAAAAAAGACATACCCCCTGATTTAGAGCACAAAGGACACTCCCCTTGAGCTGTCAGCTAGATATAAATCTAGTAGCAATCTACTACTACTATAAATCTAGAGCAATTGGAGCAATGAATGTCTCTAGATCCATGTGAGGTACAGGGCTGGTTCTAGCTTTGTTAGAAGGAGATTTTATATACTATATGATGTCTGATTTTCATTTTTTACATTAATCATGTAATAATGACTCTGCAACCATATCCAGTATTGGATGCTTCTTATGTACAATAATGAACAGCAATGTGGTAGTGGTAACTCTAGTAGCTCTGGCCACAATTTATCATAGTGGCTATCCCCTCTCTGTTGCTCCCTAGGTCCAGGGCAGTGACAGGAAGGTGCACCCTTATTTCTTTTGGGGCACACCCTGGTTCTGGGGGTTCCTGCATTATTGTAGTTGTGATGTTCATGATGGGTGCAAGGCAGGGCATGTGGAGTGCAGTGGCCAGTGTATGGTGTAGGAGTCAGAAAATCAGGCCAAATATAGCAGAATAAACATCTCTCTTTACTCAAGTGCAAAATGGGAGTATATCCAATTATAGCAGAAACAGTTCCAACTGTACACAGTGCAATTCTCTTTCATAGAGTGATGTATAGATTTAGGCAAGCATGGGAGTTATAGCCCTCTTTGTACACTATCCTGATAAAGTCTCTCTCAGTAGAATCTATGGCAGGCAATAGCACTCCTGGAATAATGGCTGTAGTGCAGGATACAAGGTTTTGAAGGCATGTCTGGCCAGGACTTGTCCAGGTATAAAGGGAAGCTTAACAATGTCTCTCACAGCAGCAAAGTCAGAATGGCTGTAATAGCAGGTTACCTTGCTGACTCCTATGCTTGGCCATTCAGGCTCCAAGTTCTTTATTATCTCTCTTTCTCATTTTTTTGTTCTCTCTTTCAATAGAACTTGCAGAGATCTGTTAGTCTCTGAAACGTTCTGGCACTAAGGACAGGGAACACAAGGCAACAGCTACCTCTCTTTCTGAACTCTCCCTAGAATAACTGCAAGCTAGGGGGCAGCCAGTCACTTCCTAGCCACCCACAAGGGCTGAGCCAGGACCAGACTGTGTGTTCCATACATAGCATCAGTATAATGGGCATAATACATTACGATACCCCCTGCTCTGGGGAACTGCACACTTTTCTGTGAAGACTTTGTACAAGATTTTAGAGTATGTTTGTGGAAATTTTCACCCATTCATTCAGAATAGCATCTAAGAGGTCAGACACTGATGATGGGTCAGCAATAGGTAACATCTGGTCGGCACTCCGGTCTCCGTTGCAGCAGTGCACGTGGTTAGCCAAGGCCTCCAACAAGCAAAGATAATAAATACCCGGCACTTTGCAGTCTTCAATTGCAAATCTCAGTTTCTTTATTGTCGCATATAAGAACGAGTTTCAGCTCTCCTGAGCCTTTATCAACGGCAACAATGGTTCAATAACAATGTATCAAACAGGCTTTATATAGAGAAAGAGGGAAGAAAAGGTAACACTTCTAGGTGACGTCAGACGTTGCTGCCCAGTTAACCTAGAATACACCAGTGGAAGGTATTCATTTCTGTCCCATCTAAAATAAATACAAAAAACAAGCAGAAAAAAACAAAAAGAAAAAACAAAAGAAATTGAACATCTATAATACAATTAATTAAAATATGGTGATATACATCCCATAAGTATAATAAAAACATTATTAACAGTGGTCTATTCAGAACATGACATCACCATTAGAAATCTTATTCCAGGGCTAGGTGTGCCACTTCATACTCCCTGTTTAACCCTCTAGGTTCCAGGGTCTGGAGTGTGTGGATCCAATATGCCTCACGACGCTGTAAGATCTTCTTAATGTTTCCCCCCCTTCTAGGAAATTCAATTTGTTCTATAATTTGGTATTTTAATTGTGAGATACTATGTCCACATTTATCAAAATGGAAGGGTATTGGAAGCATTAGGTTCTTTGTGCGAATCGTGGATTTATGTTTCCCCTTTGCGGTCTCTTGCATGTTGTATCGCCTCTCCAACATACATGAGACCGCAGGGACATTTGATCACATAGATTATATTAGTAGAGGCACATGTATAGTGGCCCTTTATATTAAATGACTGTCCAGTATGTGGATGATAAAATGCATCTCCTTTGATAATATTGGAGCACTGCATGCAATTTAAACACGGAAAAGTGCCATTTTTTTTACGAGCCAAAAAGAGTTGTCTAGGGGGGCGAGTAGAACTCCCTAAATCTGCTCTAACCAATTTATTTTGTAAATTTGGTGCTTTTTTATTATAAATCAAAGAGGGCTGTTTGAATTCCTCAATTGTAGGGTACGATTTCTGTAGTATTGACCAATGTTTTTTTACAATATTATCCACTAAAAAATTACATGGATGGAATTTATGTATTAAGGGTATCCATTTAGTATTTATTTTTCTCCCTTTTTCACCTTCCCGATAGTGTTCAGTGTTCTCTTTCTCGATATTCTCGATGAGCCTAGAACATATCTAGGGTACCCCCTTTGGTGAAATTTTTCCTCCATTTCCTTCAACCTTATGTGGCGTATTGCAGGGTCAGATACTATACGTTGTACCCTTTGAAATTGAGATTTGGGTATAGCCTTCTTAGTGGACAGCGCATGACTACTTTGGAAATGTAAGAGACTATTCCTATCGGTTAACTTACGGAATAGGTCTGTTTCTATCCCACCAATTTCATCTTTTGTAACCAGTGTATCTAAATAACTGATACCATGCGTATCATATGTCATTGTAAACTTCAATTCTGGCCAAATGGTATTGATTTTATCGAAGAAAGACAATAGGGTCTCATGGGGCCCCACCCATATGCAAAAAACATCATCAATAAATCTTTTCCAGCATACTTTGAAAAATCACTGTCTGGGTATATATATTTCTCCTCAAAATCTGCCATATATGCATTTGCATATGGGGGGGGCCATGTTCGCTCCCATTGCCGATCCTCGCCTCTGTAGGAAAAATCTAAGTCTATCTCTCTTCAAACATAAAGTAATTCTGATGTAAAACAATTTCCAAAAGATCAAGAAGAAAATCCTGTTGTTTTTCTGGTATACAGTGGGTCATTAATAAACTGTTAATGGCTGACAACCCCTTTGTGTGTTCAATAGATGTAAATAAATTAACATCTATGGTTACAAGGAGGTTCTCATGTGGGACATTTTCTAATCCTGAAATCACCTTTAAAAATGCTCCAGTGTCTAATAGGAATGATTTTGTTTCCTTCACCATCGGTGTGAGAACTTTCTCCAGAACCATAGACAAAGGGGTCAGAATTGAATTAGTGGACGCCACTATGGGGCTTCCCGGGGGGTTGATTAAGGTCTTATGAACCTTCGGTAAGATATAGAATACCGGTGTAATAGGTGTTTAATTAATCAAGAATTGTGCCATTTTTTTTATCAATAGTCCCAATGTCAACATGATATTTCACCACTCTCTCAATTTTTTCTCTGATTACAACAACATGATTATACAATAGGAGAGTATAGATATAAGTAGTGGCTCACCAGTTTGTAAGAAATGCTAGGAGTGGTGCTTCCTATCACTTGGCTATACCCTTAGCCTAAATGCGTTTTAAAAGAATGAAATAAATATGTGATGAGCACTCACTCTACATTCGTTTTTATGTGGTGTTAATATAAAGCTTACTGAGACAGTGGATGGATGTATGGCGACGTGTACATGAATTAAATATTAAAAAGGTCTATATTGTTTTAGATATATAATCACAACATTTATTTGTCAATACAATTACCCCAGCGCTGGTACATAAAGAAATATATAAAAAATGAAAAAATGAGGATAAAAATCATATATAAGACTAGATTTGCATTTCCAGGAGAAAATACATAGTGCTTGAAAAGGGTGCACCTTTAACAGTGACTTCCAGAGTATACCTTTGTGACTGCCCCTTTAAGAGTAACTGTCCCTTTAAGGGTAACTGCCCCTGTAAGAGTGTCTGTCCCTTTAAGATTGACTATCCCTTTAAGAGGGACTGTCCCTTTAAGAGGGACTGCCCCTTTAAGAGGGTTTACACCTTTAAGAGTGACTGCCCCTTTAAAAGTGTCCCTTTAAGAGTAACTGCCCCTTTAAGAGTAACTGCCCCTTTAAGAGTAACTGCCCCTTTAAGAGTTGCTGCCACTTTGAGTTGCTGCCCCTTTAAGAGTTGCTGCCACTTTGAGTTGCTGCCCCTTTAAGAGTGGCTGCCCCTTTAAGAGGGACTGTCCCTTTAAGAGTTCCTGTCTTTTTAAGAGCGAAGGTCTCTTTAAGAGCGGCTGCCCCTTTAAGAGCGGCTTCCCCTTTAAGAGCAGCTGCCTCTTTAAGAGTGACTGTCACTTTTTGAGTGACTGCTTCTTTAAGAGTGTATGCCCCTTTAAGAGTTTGCCCCTTTAAGAGTGACTGTCCCTTTAAGAGTGATATCCCTTTAAGAGTGACTGCCCCTTTAAAAGCGACTGCCCCTTTAAGAGTAACATACTTATTAAGAGTGACTGCCCCTTTAAGAGTAACAGACTTATTAATAGTGACTGCCCCTTTAAGAGTGGCTGCCTCTTTAAAAATGACTGCCCCTTTAAGAGCGACTGCCCCTTTAAGAGCGACTGCCCCTTTAAGAGCTACTGTCCTTTTAAGTGTGACTTTCCCTTTAAGAGTGGCTATCCCTTTAAGAGTGTTTGTCCCTTTAAGAGCGATTGCCTCTTTAAGAGTGGCTGCCCGTTTAAGAGGGACTGCCCCTTTAAGAGGGACTGCCCCTTTAAGAGGGACTGCCCCTTTAAGAGTGATATCCCTTTAAAAGAGACTGCCCCTTTAAGAGTAATAGACTTATTAAGAGTGACTGCCCCTTTAAGAGTGGCTGCCTCTTTAAAAATGACTGCCCCTTTAAGAGCGACTGCCCCTTTAAGAGCGACTGCCCCTTTAAGAGCGACTGCCCCTTTAAGAGCTACTGTCCTTTTAAGTGTGAATTTCCCTTTAAGAGTGGCTATCCCTTTAAGAGTGGCTATCCCTTTAAGAGTGACTGACCCTTTAAGAGTGACTGCCCCTTTAAGGGTTACTATCCCTTTTAGAGTGTCTATCCCTTTAAAAGTGACTGCCCCTTTAAGAGGGACTGCCTTTTAAAGAGTGACTACCCCTTTAAGAGCGTCTGCCCCTTTAAGAGTAACTGTCCCTTTAAGGGTAACTGCCCCTGTAAGAGTGACTTTACCTTTAAGAGTGACTTTACCTTTAAGAGTGACTATCCCTTTAAGAGTGACTATCCCTTTAAAAGTGACTATCCCTTTAAGAGTGACTGTCCCTTTAAGAGTGACTGTCCCTTTAAGAGTGACTATCCCTTTAAAAGTGACTATCCCTTTAAGAGTGACTATCCCTTTAAGAGTGACTGTCCCTTTAAGAGTGACTGTCCCTTTAAGAGGGAGTGCCTTTTAAAGAGTGTCTGCCCCTTTGAGTGTCTGCCCCTTTGAGTGTCTGCCCCTTTGAGTGTCTGTCCCTTTAAGAGTGGCTATACCTTTAAAAGTGACTACCCCTTTAAGAGTGTCTGTCCCTTTAAGGGTAACTGCCCCTGTAAGAGTGTCTGTCCCTTTAAGAGTGTCTGTCCCTTTAAGAGTGTCTGTCCCTTTAAGAGTGACTGCCCCTTTAAGATTGACTACAGATTTAAAAGTGGCTGCCTTTTTAAGAGCGACTGAACCTTTAAGAGCGACTGCCCCTTTAAAAGTGTCTGTCCCTTTAAGAGCATCTACCCCTTTAAGAGCGACTGCCTTTTTAAGAGCGACTGCCCCTTTAAGAGGGACTTTCCCTTTAAGAGTGTCTGCCCCTTTTAGAGTGACTGCCGCTTTAAGAGTGACTGCCGCTTTAAGAGTGTCTGTCCCTTTAAGTGTCTGTCCCTTTAAGTGTCTGTCCCTTTAAGAGTAACTGCCCTTTTAAGAGTAACTGCCCCTTTAAGAGTAACTGCCCTTTTAAGAGTAACTGCCCCTTTAAGAGTAACTGTCACTTTGAGTTGCTGCCCCTTTAAGAGTGGCTGCCCCTTTAAGAGTTCCTGTCTTTTTAAGAGTGACTGTCTCTTTAAGAGTGGCTACACCTTTCAGAGTGGTTGTCCCTTTAAGAGGGACTGACCCTTTTTAGAGTGACTATCCCTTTAAGAGTATCTATCCCTTTAAAAATGACTGCCCCTTTAAGAGCGCTTATCCTTTAAGAGTGACTATACCTTTAAGAGTGACTGCCCCTTTAAGAGTGACTGCCCCTTTAAGAGCGACTGCCCCTTTAAGAGCGACTGACCCTTTAGAAGCGACTACCCCAGTAAGAGCATCTGCCCCTTTAAGAGCATATGTCCCTTTAAGAGTGTCTACCTATTTAAAAGTTACTGTCCCTTTAAGAGTGTCTGCCCTATTAAGAGTGCTGCCCCTTTAAGGGTTACTATCCCTTTGAGAGTGTCTATCCCTGTAAAAGTGACTGCCCCTTTAAGAGGGACTGCCCATTTAAAAGTGGCAGCCCCTTTAAGAGCGACTGCCCCTTTAAGAGAGACTATCCCTTTAAGAGCGACTGCCCCTTTAAGAGTGATTGTCCCTTTAAGAGTCACTCTGGTAAGCCCCTTGAAGTTTGACTCTGCGCTCAGCTGAGGGGGCGAAACGGCCATGCTGTCTGTTAACACATGGGGACTCGGCGGCCATTTTGTGACTCTCACAGGTGCAAGTCTCTTTCAGCATAAATAGACTGTTTAACAGAATCCAAAATGGCGGATTAACCCCTCTTCTGCCAGTGTGTCCCCCGAGGCCTGTGATCACGGCTCTTTATAACAGACATGTGAATGCCCCCTTATCCTCTGGTCTGGGGAATCTCCCCTGTATATTATGCCTAGATATCTCTAAGACTTCTCCACTGTGTGGATGCTGTGCCATATATGGCGCTGGCTATTTGCATATTGAGCTGTGATTGGCTGATTGGTCTCTATTCAACTTCTCCATTCATTCCTATGCAACCCTTATCCTTAGGTCTGGGTGAGCTCCTCAATATATCTAAGACTTCTGCAGTGTGTGGATGCTGTGCCATATATGGTGTTGCTATTTGCATATTCACTGTGATTGGCTGATTGGTCTCCACTCTAGCCTCTCCATTCATTCCTATGGGGAATTTTTTTGGGTTTAACCTGTGATATCTTAAAAACGACAAATCCGATCGACTCCAAAAATACATAGCACACCTGTCACCATCGAGGGCTTCGAAACGCACTTTGAACGGAGTCTGTACGCCAAGCGGTTCGGGCTGTATTAATTGCAGAAATTTACGGAGAAGAATAATAATAATAAGAACTAGATTTGCATTTCCAGGAGAAAATACATAGTGCTTGAAAAGAACGCACCTTTAACAGTGACTTACAGAGTGTACCTTTGTGACTGCCCCTTTAAGGGTTACTGTCCCTTTAAGAGTGCTGCCCCTTTAAGGGTTACTGCCCCTTTAAGAGTGTCTATCCCTTTAAAAGTGACTGCCCCTTTAAGAGGGACTGCCCTTTTAAGAGTGGCTGCCCCTTTAAGAGTGGTTGTCCCTTTAAGAGGGACTGCCTTTTAAAGAGTTTCTTCCCTTTTAAGAGTGACTTTACCTTTAAAAGTGACTATCCCTTTAAGAGTGACTGCCCCTTTAAGAGTGACTGCCCCTTTAAGAGTCACTGCCCCTTTAAGAGTCACTACCCCTTTAAGAGTTCTTGCCCCTTTAAGAGTAACTGTCACTTTGAGTGGCTGCCCCTGTAAGAGGGACTGTCCCTTTAAGAGTTCCTATCTTTTTAAGAGCGACTGACCCTTTAAAAGCGGCTACCCCTTTAAGAGCGGTTATCCCTTTAGGAGTGGCTGCCTCTTTAAGAGTGACTGTCCCTTTTTGAGTGACTGCTACTTCGAGTGTATGCCCCTTTAAGAGTGTATGCCCCTTTAAGATTCACTATCCCTTTAGAAGTGATTATCCCTTTAAGAGGGACTGCCCCTTTAAGAGGGACTGCCCCTTTAAGAGGGACTGCCCCTTTAAGAGGGACTGCCCCTTTAAGAGGGACTGCCCCTTTAAGAGTGACTGCCCCTTTAAGAGTGTCTGTCCCTTTAAGAGTAACTGCCCCTTTAAGAGTAACTGCCCCTTTAAGAGTGACTGTCCCTTTAAGAGTGACTGTCCCTTTAAGAGTGAGTGCCCCTTTAAGAGTGACTGTCCCTTTAAGAGTGATGTCCCTTTAAGAGTGACTGCCCCTTTAAGAGTGGCTACTCCTTTAAAAGTGACTGCCCCTTTAAGAGTAACCGTCCCTTTAAGAGTGCTAACCCTTTAAAAGTTGTTGCCCCTTTAAGAGTTACTGCCCCTTTAAGAGTGTATGCTCTTTTAAGAGTAACCATCCCTTAAAGAGTGATTGCCCCGTTAAGAGCAGCTGCCCCTTTAAGAGGGACTGTCCCTTTTAGAGTGTCTGCCCCTTTTAGAGTGACTGCCCTTTTAAGAGTAACTGCCCCTTTAAGAGTAACTGTCACTTTGAGTTGCTGCCCCTTTAAGAGTGGCTGCCCCTTTAAGAGTTCCTGTCTTTTTAAAAGCGACTGTCCCTTTAAGAGCGGCTGCCCCTTTAAGAGGGGCTACCTCTTTAAGAGTGACTGTCCCTTTTTGAGTGACTGCTACTTTGAGTGTATGCCCCTTTAAGAGTGACTGCCCCTTTAAGAGTGACTGCCCCTTTAAGAGTGATGTCCCTTTAAGAGTGACTGACTTATTAAGAGTGACTGACTTATTAAGAGTGACTGCCCCTTTAAGAGCTAATGTCCTTTTAAGTGTGACTTTCCCTTGAAGAGCGATTGCCCCTTTAAGAGTCTGCCTCTTTAAGAGTGACTGCTCCTTTAAGAGTGTCTGTCCCTTTAAGAGTGTCTGTCCCTTTAAGAGTGACTATCACTTAGAGTTGCTGCCCCTTTAAGAGTGGCTGCCCCTTTAAGAGGGACTGTCCCTTTAAGAGTTCCTGTCTCTTTAAGAGCGACTATGTCTTTAAGAGCGGCTGCCCCTTTAAGAGCGGCTGCCCCTTTATGAGCGGCTACCTCTTTAAGAATGACTGTCCCTTTTTGTGTGACTGTCCCTTTTTGAGTGACTGCTACTTTGAGTGTATGCCCCTTTAAGAGTAACTGCCCCTTTAAGAGTGACTGTCCCTTTAACAGTGATGTCCCTTTAAGAGTGACTACCCCTTTAAAAGCGACTACCCCTTTAAGAGTGACTGCCCCTTTAAAAGTGACTGCCTCTTTAAAAGTGACTGCCCCTTTAAGAGCGACTGCCCCTTTAAGAGCGACTGCCCCTTTAAGAGGGACTGCCCCTTTAAGAGCGACTGCCCCTTTAAGAGGGACTGCCCCTTTAAGAGGGACTGCCCCTTTAAGAGCGACTGCCCCTTTAACAGTGACTGCCCCTTTAAGAGCTAATGTCCTTTTAAGTGTGACTTTCCCTTTAAGAGTGGCTATCCCTTTAAGAGTGTCTGTCCCTTTAAGAGCGATTGCCCCTTTAAGAGTGGCTGCCCTTTTAAGAGAGACTATCCATTTAATAGTCTGCCTCTTTAAGAGTGACTGCTCCTTTAAGAGTGTATGCCCCTTTAAGAGTGATTGTCCCTTTAAGAGTTGCTGCCCCTTTAAGAGTGACTAACTTTTTAAGAGTGGCTGCCCCTTTAAGAGTGGTTGTCTCTTTAAGAGGGACTGCCCCTTTAAGAGTCACTCTGGCAAGCCCCTTGAAGTTTGACTCTGCGCTCAGCTGAGGGGGCGAAACGACCATGCTGTCTGTTAACGCATGGGGACTCGGTGGCCATTTTGTGATTCTCACAGGTGCAAGTCTCTTTCAGCATAAATAGACAGTTTAACAGAATCCAAAATGGCGGATTAACCCCTCTTCTGCCAGTGCATCCCCGAGGCCTCTGATCATGGCTCTTTACAACAGACATGTGAATGCCCACTTATCCTCAGGTCTGGGGAATCTCCCCTCTATATATCTCTAAGCCTTCGCCACTGTGTGAGATGCTGTGCCATATATGGTGGTGCCTATTTGCATATTGAGCTGTGATTGGCTGATTGGTCTCTATTCAACTTCTCCATTCATTCCTATGCAACCCTTATCCTCAGGTCTGGGTGAGCTCCTCTATATATCTCTAAGCATTCTGGATGCTGTGCCATATATGGTGCTGCTATTTGCATATTCACTGTGATTGGCTGATTGGTCTCCACTCTAGCCTCTCCATTCATTCCTATGGGGAATTTTTTTGGGTTTAACCTGTGATATCTTAAAAACGACAAATCCGATCGACTCCAAAAATACATAGCACACCTGTCACCATCGAGGGCTTCGAAACGCACTTTGAACGGAGTCTGTACGCCAAGCGGTTCGGGCTGTATTAATTGCAGAAATTTACGGAGAAGAATAATAATAATAAAAGAATAAGAAGAATAAGAAGAATAAAGAAAAGGAATAACAGTATAGTGCTTTTTCAAGCACTATAATAAGAAGAATAAAGAAAAGGAATAACAGTATAGTGCTTTTTCAAGCACTATAACTAGATTTGCATTTCCAGGAGAAAATACATAGTGCTTGAAAAGAACGCACCTTTAACAGTGACTTACAGAGTATACCTTTGTGACTGCCCCTTTAAAAGTTACTGTCCCTTTAAGAGTGCTGCCCCTTTAAGAGTGTCTATCCCTTTAAAAGTGACTGCCCCTTTAAGAAGGACTGCCCTTTTAAGAGTGGCTGCCCCTTTAAGAGTGGTTGTCTCTTTAAGAGGGACTGCCTTTTAAAGAGTGTCTTCCCTTTTAAGAGTGACTTTCCCTTTAAAAGTGACTATCCCTTTAAGAGTGCCTAACCCTTTAAGAGCAACTGCCCCTTTAAGAGCGACTGCCCCTTTAAGAGTGGCTACCCCTTTAAGAGCAGCTACCCCTTTAAGAGCGCCTATCCCTTTAAGAGCGATTATCCCTTTAAGAGTGACTATCCCTTTTAGAGTTATTGCCCTTTAAGAGTGACTATCCCTTTAAGAGTGACTATCCATTTAAGATTGGCTATCCCTTTAAGAGTAACTGTCCCTTTAAGAGTAACTGTCCCTTTAAGGGTAACTGCCCCTTTAAGAGTGACTGCCCCATTAAGAGTGACTATCCCTTTAAGAGTGACTGCCCCTTTAAGAGTGACTGCCCCTTTAAGAGTGACTATCCCTTTAAGAGTGACTATACCTTTAAGAGTGACTATCCCTTTAAGATTGACTGTCCCTTTAAGAGTGACTGTCCCTTTAAGAGTGTCCATCTCTTTAAGAGTGACTGCCCCTTTAAGAGTAACTGCCCCTTTAAGAGTGACTGTCCCTTTAACAGTGATGTCCCTTTAAGAGTGACTACCCCTTTAAAAGCGACTACCCCTTTAAGAGTGACTGCCCCTTTAAGAGTGGCTGCCCCTTTAAAAGTGATTGCCTCTTTAAAAGTGACTGCCCCTTTAAGAGCGACTGCCCCTTTAAGAGCGACTGCCCCTTTAAGAGTGACTGCCCCTTTTAAGAGTGTCTGCCTCTTTAAGAGCTACTTTCCTTTTAAGTGTGACTTTCCCTTTAAGAGTGGCTATCCCTTTAAGAGTGTCTGTCCCTTTAAGAGAGATTGCCCCTTTAAGAGTGGCTGCCCTTTTAAGAGTGACTGTCCCATTCAGAGTGGCTGCCCCTTTAAGAGAGACTATCCCTTTAATAGTCTGCCTCTTTAAGAGTGACTGCTCCTTTAAGAGTGTCTGTCCCTTTAAGAGTGTATGTCCCTTTAAGAGTGTCTGTCCCTTTAAGAGTGTCTGTCCCTTTAAGAGCGTCTGTCCCTTTAAGAGCGGCTGCCCATTTAATATGCCCCTTTATATATTATGCCCCTTTAAGAGCGACTACCCCTTTAGGAGTGTCTGCTCCTTTAAGAGTAACCATCCTTAAAGAGTGATTGGCCCCGTTAAGAGCGGCTGCCCCTTTAAGAGTGTCTGCCCCTTTAAGAGTAACTGTCTCTTTAAGAGCAGCTGCCCCTTTTAGAGCGGCTATCATTTTAAGAGTGGCTACCCCTTTAAAAGTGACTGCCCCTTTAAGAGCAACTGTTTCTTTAATAGTGACTGTCCCTTTAAGAGTCACTACCCCTTTAAGAGCGACTGCCCCTTTAAGAGTGTCTGCTCCTTTAAGAGTAACCATCCCTTAAAGAGCGATTGCCTCGTTAAGAGCAGCTGCCCCTTTAAGAGGGACTTTCCCTTTAAGAGTGTCTGCCCCTTTTAGAGTGACTGCCGCTTTAAGAGTGTCTGTCCCTTTAAGTGTCTGTCCTTTAAGAGTAACTGCCTTTTACAGAGTAACTGCCCTTTAAGAGTAACTGCCCTTTTAAGAGTAACTGTCCCTTTAAGA
>ONZH01028754.1:0-34264 GCA_900303285.1 Rhinella marina
TCCCCTGCCTTTCTGATCACCAGAAACAGCTGCTCGCCAACCCCTTTATTTATTTATTATTCGGTTTTTAAAAATATACTAGTCCCACGACTGCTCTCGGTATTTAATCTAACTCTAGATGCCCAGCCTCTCTCCTTAGATATGACTAAAGCCAGTATCACTCTTATCCCCAAGGAAGGAAAAGATCACTCCCAATGCCCAAACTACAGACCAATCTCACTGCTTAATGTAGACCTAAAATTACTAGCAAAAATGCTCGCTACCAGATTAGCAACCATTCTCCCCACTCTGATACACAGAGACCAAGTGGGTTTTGTCAAGGGTAGGGAGGGGAGAGACAATACATCCAGAATTGTCCAGATCCCATCATAAATTCACCAAACTATGGGCAGCTTGGGTTTCGTATAAGAAAAACTGAATGCTTTGGGGTGAGTGACCCGTTATCTCCTTTACTGATAGATGGGAAGTCTTCTCGGCTCTTGGCACCCTTCTTGGTATTTTGGAGTAATTTGCTTGTGCTCTATAGATGATTCTTTTATAGTATGACTGAAGAATACCCCTAACTATTGTTGCTTACACAGTTCAGTTATGTTCATGCTCTTTTATTGACTGGATTTTGTTTATTCATTTGTATTGGATTTAGGAGGTGTGTTGAGTCCCTCCTTTCATTGTAACTCTTAAGCTCAAATAAAGCTCTTTTGAAACTTATGTTAGTAAAAATATAAAAAAATACATTAAAAAAGCCTACTGTGGCCCCATCAGACCTCAGATCAGCCCACTGTGCCCCCATCAGACCTCAGATCAGCCCACTGTGCCCCCATCAGACCTCAGATCAGCCCCACTGTGCCCCCATCAGACCTCAGATCAGCCCACTGTGCCCCCATCAGACCCCACATCAGCCCACTGTGCCACCATCAGACCCCACATCAGCCCACTGTGCCACCATCAGACCCCGCATCAGCCCACTGTGCCACCATCAGACCTCAGATTAGCCCACTGTGTCCTTATCAGACCTCAGATCAGCCCACTGTGCCCCCATCAGACCTCAGATCAGCCCACTGTGCCCCCATCAGACCTCAGATCAGCCCAATGTTGCCCTCATCAGACCTCAGACAGCCCAAAGTGCCCCTCCACCTCAGAGCAGCCCAAAGTGCCCCCTCCAGACCTCAGAGCAGCCACCATCATAACAATAAATAAAAAAATCTCTCTCCTGTCCTCCGCTGCGGCTCCGCTCCACGTCCGGCGCTCCTCTTCTTCTCTGATGCTGTACGCTGTCAGGACAGTGCAGCGCAGACCCGGAAAAGAAGAGGAGCGCTGGACACCAGAATGGAGCCGAGCGCAGGACAGGTGAGATATTTTTTTTATTTTATATGTCGGGCGCCATTTTTGGGAAAATCGAATTCACGATTTTCCTAAAAAAATAAAAATCGGGAGGCTTGCAATGGGCGAATTAATCGAATTAATTCGATTAATCACCCAGCCCTACTGTAAGGCATTAAATTGAGACTCAGAACAGCGTTCACACACTTCCCTAAATCCACTGAATAACATATATGATAACTAGAGATGAGCGAGCATGTTCGTCCGAGCTTGGTGCTCGTTCGAGTATTACGGTACTCGTAAGTGCTCGCTGCTCGGACGAGTATCTCGCCATGCTCGAGAAAATGGCAACTTCCGCATTGTGCATTTTTGGCGCCTATAAACTCAGCCAATCACAAGCCAGGAGACTCTGCGGTACACCCAGCATCACGTGGGGCCCTTACATGTCGATAGCAGGGGTTGGCTGGCCTGATCAGGTGACCCTGGAATATACTAGTGACTGCCCGCGGTGTTCGGCTCAGATGCTGTCTGGATGTCGTTAGGGATAGAGCTGCTGCGTTTCAGGGAGAGTGTTAGGGCCTGCATTTAGTTCTTTGTTAGGCAGGAGTGATCTCAAAAGAACCCAACAGCCCTTCTAAGGGCTACAAGACATTTTTTTTTGTCTCCTGGCTTGGCTGGCTGGCACTAGTAGTGCAGCTATCGCCATATATAACCCTTTTTTTTATTGTTATATCTCAGTGATACAAATCCATTTCATACAGCAGTGTGGAACCATTCTGTGTGTCACAGTTCAACTGTCCACTCACTACAATCCGTATTTTCTGTCCAGGTGACATTCTGTACGTCACTTAATTAAACAAGGTCTTTTGATCTCACTTATACAGCTAGATTACAAAAATCTCTGTGCGACATTTGTCTGGGTTGCAGTCAAAATAGGCACCGTCAGCAGGGGCTGAGTTAGCTCTCTGATAGTTTCTGCACATCACGTTTAAAAAAAAAACAAAACTAAAAAAAAAAATATATATATAAAAAAAAATACATAAAAAAATAGTGTTTTTGTAGTTTTATCTCAGTGATACAAATCCATTTCACACAGCTGCGTGGAACCATTCTGTGTGTCACAGTTCAGCTGTCCAGTCACTACAATCCGTATTTTCTGTCCAGGTGACACATTCTGTACGTCACTTAATTAAACAAGGTCTTTTGCTCTCACTTATACAGCTAGATCACAAAAATCTCTGTGCGACATTTGTCTGGGTTGCAACTAAGCAGACCAAGTCTGCCTAATCTAATAGTTTCCGTGCAATTGCTCCATACTGCACGGTACGTAATAACATATGTAATTTTGATCTAACTTATCCACCTATATATTTACTTGTTCAGACTGAACAAGTTTGTGGGTTTCAGTACAGCAGGCCCATTTATTTTATTTTTTTTTCTTTATATAATACACATATACAGAAAATGTTGAACCCCAGGGCTAAGGGTCAAGGACGAGGGCGTGGGCATTCATTTACTGCAGGGGGCAGAGGCCGTGGTCCTGGGCAGGGTGAGACAGTACCTGCTGATGATGGAGCAGGGGAACGCCGCAGAGCTACACTCCCTAGCTTCATGTCTCAACTTACAGGGACACGTGGTAGAGGACTGTTGAAACCACAACAGTGCGAACAGCTGATGTCGTGGATTGCGGACAATGCTTCAAGTAATTTGTCCACCAGTCAGTCTTCCACGCAGTCCACCCACGTTACCCAAGGGAGCACTCCTCTGGCTCCTCCACCTCAACCTCCTTCCCCCCAGTCTGCCCCCTCCTAGGAAAATTTGGAATGCAATCCGGCATACTCTGAGGAACTGTTTTCTGGACCCTTCCCAGAGTCACAAACCACTTCTTAGGTTGCTGCTGACCTCGTTCCCGATGCCCAAGTTTTCCAACTGTCGCAGTCTGTGGGTGATGATGATGACAATGTTGAGTTAGTGGAAGAAGTTTGTAAAGAGGTGTCGGACGATGAGGAGACACGGTTGTCAGACAGTGGTGAAGTTGTTGTCAGGGCAGGAAGTCCGAGGGGGGAGCAGACTGAGGAATCGGAGGATGACAAGGTGACTGACCCAAGCTGGGTTGATAAGCCAAGTGAAGACTGTGCTTCTGAGGCGGAGGCGAGTGCTGCACCAGAACAGGTTGGAAGAGGCAGTGGTGTGGCCAGAGGGAGAAGCAGGGCCAGAGCTGGTGCATCATCAGCAACTGTTTCACGTAGTGAAGCTCCCGTGGCGAGGCCTAGATGTTCGCAAGTCTGGAGGTTCTTTAAAGAAAGTAAGGATGACCGACGGACTGTGGTGTGCAACCTGTGCCACACCAGGATCAGCAGGGGTGCAACCACTACTAGCCTAACCACCACCAGCATGCGCGGGCATATGAGTGCTAAACACCCCACTCAATGGAACCAAGGCCGTTCACCACCTCCTGCGGGTGACAATACTGCTCCTTCCCCTGTGTCACTCGCTGCCTCTGCTAGTCAACCCCCTGCCCAGGACTCCGGCACGAGCGCCTCCCGCCAGAAAACCACACCTTCGCCTCCACGATCCTCCACAGTGTCCACCAATGTGTCCCAGCGCAGCGTTCAGCTGTCTTTACAGCAGACGCTGGAGCGCAAGAGGAAATATAGTTCCACCCACCCACATGCCCAAGCCCTCAACGTCCACATCTCCAAATTGCTGAGGCTGGAGATGCTGCCCTATAGGCTGGTAGAGACCGAGGCCTTTTACAATCTCATGGCGGTGGCTGCCTCTCGGTATTCAGTCCCCAGCCGCCACTATTTTTCCCGATGTGCCGTCCCAGCCCTACACCAGCACGTGTCACAGAACATCATCTGTGCCATGACCAACGCGGTTTCTGAGAAGGTCCACCTAACCACGGACACGTGGACAAGTGCTGCCGGGCAGGGACACTATATCTCACTGACGGCACATTGGGTTAACTTGGTGGAGGCTGGGACCGAGACTGACCCTGGGGCCGCTCATGTACTGCCCACACCGAGGATTGCGGGGCCTACCTCGGTCACGGTCTCTCAGAATTACTATGCCTCCTCCTCCGACCCCTCCTCCTCCTCCACCGAATTACCATCCGAGGCCATGGCACCTTCAGTCGGTAGCTCTAGGCGCAGCAGCAGTGCCGTGGGGAAGCGCCAGCAGGAGGTGCTCAAACTGCTGAGCTTAGGTGACAAAAGGCACACCGCCCAAGAGCTGTTACAGAGCATTACGGCGCAGACCAATCTGTGGCTGGCACCGCTGAACCTCAAGCCAGGCATGGTTGTGTGTGACAACGGGCGTAAACTGGTGGTGGCTCTGCAACTCGGCAGACTGACACATGTGCCATGCCTGGCCCACGTGTTCAATCTAATAGTTCAGCGGTTCCTCAAGACATACCCCAATCTGTCTGATTTGCTCACCAAGGTGCGCCGCATCTGTGCGCATTTCCGCACGTCAAGCACAGATGCTGCCACTCTCAGGGCAGCGCAGCGCCGCCTACAACTGCCCGCTCACCGACTATTGTGCGACGTGCCCACGAGATGGAATTCCACGTTAAACATGTTATCCAGAGTTTACCAGCAGCGCAGAGCGATTGTAGACTGCCAGATGTCATCTTCCACCAGAACTGGTAGTCAGGTCTCTCAGATTCCTCAAGTCTACAATGAGGAGTGGACGTGGATGTCTGATATCTGCCAGGTGTTGAGCAACTTTGAGGAGTCAACACAGATGGTCAGCAGCGATGCCGCCATTATCAGCCTCACCATCCCGCTGCTTTGCCTGTTGAAAAACTCACTGCTCAGCATCAAGTCGGATGCTTTGCGCTTGTCACAAGAGACGGTGGAGGAAGATACGTCGCTTGGAAGCCAGAGCACCCTTCGGGAGGAGGAGGGAGGAAGGAGGAAGACAGTGAGGAGAGGGAATTCTTGCGTGTTGGGACTCTGGCGCACATGGTAGACTTCATGTTAGGCTGCCTATCCCGTGACCCTCGTGTTAGAAGCATTTTTTCAAACACCGATTACTGGGTGTTCACTCTCCTGGACCCACGGTAGAAGCAGAACCTTTCCACTCTCATCCCTGCAGAGGAAAGGAGTATGAGAATGAATAGATATCCTTCCCATCTGACGCCGCTAGTGGCAGAGGGCATGGTTCTGTGGGACAAGTAGCGGGGGAGAGGAGGCGAGCAGGCAGCTTGTCCAGCACGGGCAGGGGAACGCTCTCCAAGGCCTTTGCCAGTTTTATGTCACCCCAGCAAGACACTGTCACCTGTCCCCAGTCTAGGCAGAGTAGGGGGGAGCTGTACAGAAAGATGGTGAGGGAGTACCTAGCTGACCATACCAACGTCCTGCGTGATCCATACAACTACTGGACACGTGCTGAAACAAAGCTGTACGCCTTGGAGGTGCTGTCCTGCCCTGCCGCTAGCGTGCTGTCAGAGCGGGTATTCAGTGCAGCTGGTGGCGTCATCACCGATAAGCGTACACGCCTGTCAACTGACAGCGCTGACAGGCTGACGCTTATTAAAATGAACAAATCCTGGATTTCACCGGAATTTAAATCTCCTCCGGGGGAAAGCAGCTAAAGATTTACATTACTTATGTATCCGATTCCTCTTCTCTACTCCTCCTCCTTGTCGTCTTTGCCTAACGCGGACCAAAAAAACGCCATTTTTTAGAGGTCCAACTGGCACTCTTACCACAATTTTTCCGCAGGTCCACCTACAGGCCCTCTCTCCAATCAATTTTTTCAAGAGGTCCACCTACAGGCCCTCTCTCCTAACAATTTGTCCTGAGGTCCACCTACAGGCCCTCTCTCCAAACAATTTGTCCTGAGGTCCACCTACAGGCCCTCTCTCCAAACAATTTGTCCTGAGGTCCACCTACAGGCCCTCTCTCCAAACAATTTTTCCGGAGGTCCACCTACAGGCCCTCTCTCCAAACAATTTGTCCGGAGGTCCACCTACAGGCCCTCTCTCCAAATAATTTGTCCTGAGGTCCACCTACAGGCCCTCTCTCCAAACAATTTTTCCGCATTGTCAACTACAGACAGTGTAAAACAATGTTTCAAGAACATCAGACAGTCCAAAACAATTTTTCAGGATGTGCAAGTACCGACATTTAAAATTTTTTTTTTTTTTTGCTGAGGGTCGACTTTATGTACTCTGAAAAGAAAAAAATTTTTGGAGGCTCAACAAAAGCCATTTCACTGCATTCTCAGTCGGACAAAGTCATTGGTGGTGTGACCGCCATGCTGTGTCAGGCTAAATTTTTGGGTGCTTCACCAGCTAGCGCATACTAACTCAGTCACTCTGTTGTCACCGCCGCCATACAGGGCCACAAAAAATGTTTATGTGGTTCGCCTGCTCCCGCAGTGTCACTCGCTCACTCTGTTGTCACCACCATAGTGGTTTGCACTATAGCAGCCCTAGTCTGCACATTCCCCTTTTTATCTCCAAGTGATCTATACTGCACGTCACGTAATAAAATAGGTTCTTTTGCTCTCAGTGATACAAATCCATTTCATAAAATCCTCTCTAACTGATCTATACTGAACGTCACTTTTAAAAATACGTCTTTTTCCTCTCTTTCTCGCTCTCCAAACTATTTTTCCGGATAGGTGCCATATACGGTATTAAACTGAGAAGAATACATAGAACACATACCACACTTGATCAATCTCATAGTTGAAAACTGTACCGGTTGATGCTAAATTTTTAAGTTGGGGTCCTGCGTCGTCATTCGAACTCCATCCGGCTGTTTTCACCACCACACACGCTAGCCAAGGGGGCACTCCTCTGGCTCTTCCAGCTCAACCTCCTTCCCCCCCAGCCTGCCACCCACCTACAGGCCCTCTCTCCAAACAATTTACCCAGGTAAGGGGCATATTAGATATTGTACAGATTTTTTTTTGGTTCTTCTTTTAATTGCCTCCTGCGATAGACGGGAATGGAACCCGGGTCAACTGCTTGGGAAGTAGCTATGCTCACCACTTTACCACCAACAGCCACAGCAACTGATAAGAACAGATACATCAAGTTTAGTAAGCCAACATTTCGACAATCGATAACCCGAAACGGGTCCGCCGTCGAGCCCGGCGTTCGGCCACCCTGAGCATTTCACATACTCTGACCGAGTCTGACCCTGGGGCCGCTCATGTACTGCCCACTTGGAGGATTGTGGGGCCTACCTCGTTCACAGTTTCTCAGAATTACTATGCCACTTTCTCCAACCCCTCCTTCTCCTCCTTCGAATTACCATCTGTGCTTCACCTCCTGCTACCTCAGTCTAACTCGGTCACTCTGTTGTCACCGCCATGCTGCGTCAGGCTAAATTTTTGGGTGGCTCACCTGCTACCTCATCTAACTTGGTCACTTGTTGGTGTCACCGCCATGCTGTGTCAGGCTTATGCCTTCATCGTGTGGCTGGGGATAGGAGAGCAGTGCCAGCATGGGCGATGGACCTTCGTTGCACCTAGTTGGGTGCTTCCCTATATATTCCCACCATGCCAGCCATGGGTTGTACATTAACTAATAACAGGGAAAACAAAAAAAATATTTTACAGGAGGGTCAACCGCAGACACTCCAAAACAATTTCACATGAGGGAGTGTCTCCCCGTCTGCCATCGTGTACGGTCAGGCTGTCAAGTAGGTACACCACCTCTGTCGTCCGCAGAAGCGGCCACTATGAGGAACGCCACGGCAAGAACATCCCCTTTTCAATTAAGAGCAAGTGTAGAATTGTAGGAGAATGACACTTGTCTTCCACAGTGGATTCACCTTCCCCTTTATCATTGCCAGACAACAGTTGGTGAAAAAGTAATTGGCAATGATGAAGAAAATGTAACGGTGCAGTGGACCGTCTGTGACGCAAAACCTATATATTCCCACCATGCCAGCCATGGGTTGTACATTAACTAATAACAGGGAAACTAAAAAAATATTTTACAGAAGGGTCAACTACAGACACTCCTAAACAATTTTTTAGGAGGGTCAACTTCGGACACTCCGAAACAAATTTTTGGGAGGCTCGCCTACAGACATTTGACTTCTACCTCAATCTAACTTGGTCACTTGTTGGTGTCACTACGCTGTCACCGTGATGTGTCAGGCTTATGCCTGCGTCGTGGGGCGGGGGATAGCAAAGCAGTGCCAGCATGAGCAGTGGTGTCACCTGCAGGCGGTGATGGACCTTCGTTGCACCTAGTTGGGTGCTTCCCTAACATGTGATGGGCATGTGCCTCGCCTTTCTTGGTCTGGGTGAGCACAATTGCCATGAGGGTAACCACCAGGCTGTTGCAGGAGAATTTGGGGTAATGGTGGGATTAGGCAGCCTTAGAGGCATCCATGCATGCTCCCCCTGCTGTTTCCTGTCCATTTCCGTGGTGTTTCCATCATTTTCTGATGTTTCCAGGTTTTCACCCAGCCTTCCCTAGGCAGAGCCTTGGTCCCCTGCAAAAATGCTCGAGTCTCCCATTGACTTCAATGGGGTTCGTTATTCGAAACGAGCACCCGGAAAAGTTTGACTCTAATAACGAGCACCCGAGCATTTTAGTGCTCGCTCATCTCTAATGATAACCAGTGTAGAAGATAAATGCTTTCTGTTCCACATGGAGTACAATTTTTTGCATTACCTTATTTCTACAGAAGCTTTTCTCCTCTTCTTTTTTTTCAAAGTGGGTTTAAACTATATCTTTTAATGTATATAAGAGATGAATTTTTTTTTTTTTTATATACATTGAAAATGTATTCTGCATTCTGTGCACAGTGGAAACATGATAAAACACCTGACAATGCATACAGTATATGTGATAATTACATAGGAAGATACAAGATATTACATTTCAAGTTATTCATTATAATGGATTTCATGTTCAGCTGTTGAGAGGAATGAGGCATTGTGTAAATACAAAAAAAAAAATTGCTTGTGCTTTTGTACCAGACACAAGGTTATATACACTACATGAAAACAAACCTTTAAGCAGGGGGCTCAGTGTCTTTTAAACTATAATTTATGAGCACTAAAGCGTATTAACGCCTTTTACGCCTTTTTCACCCTCTGCCACCCTTATATTAGTTTAAAACTTCACTTTTATTTACTGTTCCTTAATAATAATACTAACAAAACCAAAGAAAAAAAAAAGTGTTGAAAAAATGAGATGTGCAGGTTAATTAAAATTATCAGGGTAAGCGTCTGCCACATATATATATATACACTCTCTCAATATGTGCTTGCTTAATGGCTTTCAGCTGCAAAATAGTGCCTATGATTGCGCACCGACACAGGCACTTGCCAGGTTATGATTCCTATTTTTCCCTGCTGCCTCTTAAACTTGGCAGTATCGCTGTTCCTGTCTAAAAAAAATCAATTAGAAGCTGCCCCCCGACATGTTTCGCCGATATCTCGGCATCTTCAGGGGTTTGGGCAGTCTGCTAGGCTGGTGGGCGGGGACATGCCAATATATAGCCTCCGTAATGGAGGGAGTATGATTTTTTTTTTTTACTTCCATGTCAGGCAAAATTGTTACCACGAAGCAAAAGGGAATTTGGCTTTGTGGTGATTTAAATTTTCCTTGAAATTCAGGTCGAAGGATACTTTGATTCACTCAACACTAATCACTGCTACAAAACTAACATTATTTCTTCGGGTGTGTTCACATGATTGCTTTCAATCATGTAAAAATCTGCCAAGCATCCACCACTTTGTTTCTGCTGTCGATTTTCATTTTTAACGGTGTGGTCCAACTCTCGGTTTAGCTCCCCTGAATAGAGCTAGACCACTAGAAGACTTCAGATATAGCCTAGACATGTACATTCTTGGTGCGGTCTGGAAAAATCACGTATGAAAAATCAGTCGCTCCATGAACCGCTGCGTGGCCCTCCTTTGAAAACAATGGGAGGTGGTTTCAGCTCAGAGTCTGCATAGTTTTCAGTGCAGGACCTGCTTTGAAACCCATGACAAAAATTATTGTTTGAATTCACCCTTACAGTACATCCGGATAGGAAGAATCCACTGGATATCTGCTGGAATTTGACAATAGAAAAATCCACAACAAAGAGTGCTAAGGTTGTTGAGGAATTCATTGTGGAAATGCTTTGGGTTTGTTCCAGTTTTCACCCTCTTCATTTAAAAGGGTGAAATCACAGAGAAGACCCACATGTATTGACATGGATGGATTTAAAATCGATACACTACATTAAGTTATGTGCAGATTCCATTTTTTAAAATCTCATTCACTTTTGCCATTACTTACTACATATTCCTGCCGATTTTCCACACACAAATCCACAGTGAAAAATCCAAAACCAGTCGGCCCTGTGTTTCCATATCCTAATATAATCCACTGTAATAAATGAAACCTCAAATTTTTCACGCAGCAGTAAAAAAACAGTATTACTCACTGAATATTATGTCACTGTGCTGTATATTTCATTGTAATTAAATACTATGACATAAATAATATGGAATCTCTTTAATCGTATGGTGGGGATGGCTAACTTATTTCTTTCTAAGCTGTATGTACTGAAAAACAATAAAAAAATATTTGCTTATGTTTTTGTTGATTAGCTGATTAGAGTGTGACACCTTGGGTGAGATTTATCAAGAGGCACTTTCTGTACTGGTCTTTATATCTCCTGCGCTGCCTCCGGCGCATTCTCCGGTAGTCCATGTGCTTAAGCAGAAATCTATGGCATCTCAGAGATATACCATAGATTTCTGGCTTCATTTGCGCTGGAAAATTGGAGTAAATGAAGATTAATTTATCTGGGTGGCTGGCCATGCCCCCTTCCTACCTTTTCCAAGACCACTTTCTTAAAAGTGGCCAGGGTGGCATAACAGCGAGAAATGCAACAATTTAAAAAAAAAAAGTCAGAAACACATTGTTTGCGACTTTTTAACAGCACTTTTTAGATGCAAGGGACATTTTATATCTCCCCCATGAGTCTACAAAATTTAACTTTTTAACAATATTCTAATTTTCTGTCTTCTGACTGACGTTTGGGTTTTCATTATCTGTAAACCATAATCATTAACATTAAAAGAAATAAACACTTGAAATGAATCTATATAATGTATGAGTTTCACATTTTGAATTAAATTACTGAGATACATTTACTTTTCAATGATATTCTAAATTTATTGAGATGCACCTGTACTGCTGCCTGTAGATAACAGAGATGCATTAGGCTTGCATGTACATGAAGAAGTGGAAATTAATGTCTTAATTTCCACATCTTATTTAAAGGAGATATTTTTATCATATGGAGAGTGCCATGCATTTCTATTCTCTAAATGCAGCAATTTAAAAGAATGCATTAACACCAGAAATTTCCAGGATTGTGTTTTATCTAATATATAGGCACATGTTTTATAGTCCCATCTCATGCATGACTGCCTCTCATTTAACACTGCTGTATAGCAGAAGAATAACAGTAGTTTGGGGATATGTATTATTCCGTTTTAGTTATGTCCTCCCAATTTTACAATACCTCAATGAATTAACACAGTATCCTTCTGACAAGCAATATGTTGTTTCAGTGCCAGACAGCCCCCTCCTCCACCATTCAGTGCATTGTATATTTTCTTATAAAATAGTCATTTAGATTGTAATTCACATTTCCCCTCCATGTAAAGCTATCTTCTGCACTATATCCATTTCAGAAAATACAAATGTGCCAGTTTATCACAAAAACACTAAATACTGTATTACTGACTGATTAAATGCGTTGTTTAGCACAATCATGGTCCCCCTATTCTGAGTGTATATCGGGGTTTCATTTAATCCTCAAAACAATTACTACAGAAGTCCAGTACAGCTCCGCTCCACTCTAGTTTTGTCCATGTTGCCCCTATACAGTATAATGTTTCCTTTTTGCTACCATGATATTACACTGGGCACTATAGCACTTTCCGGTAATGTTATAGTGGGCACTATAGCACTTGAGCACATACAGTACTGGTGATGTCCAGTTTCTAAACACTTTAGTTGACATTCTCCAATCACCTTGCACATCAGTCTCCCCCACCAACCCATGCCCACATATGTGATCTCCTGCAGCACACCCTGACCTGCATCCCGGTGTAGTGCTAGAAGAACAAGAGTACCATGCTCTGGTAGGTGTTGTAGAGCCAGTCATTGCATCATGCCAACAGTATAAGCTTTCAAGCAACATGGCATTCAGGGCCCTCCAGCAGCCCCATGCAAGCAGGAAGGTGGATGCAGTTCCCAGCATGGGGAGCATGTAGTGCAGGGAGTAGGTGTACAGAACGGAGAGCAGCATAGTGCCAGTTCTACCTCACATCAGATTACACACTTAGGCTCCATTCACACGTCCTGTTTTTCTTTCCTGATTCGATCCTGATCTGGATCCATTCATTTAAAAAAAAAAAAAAAAAAAAAAAAAAAATCAGGATCGAATCAGGAAAGAAAAACAGGACGTGTGAATGGAGCCTAAGGCTGCATTCACACTTCAGTTATTTTGATCAGTTATTGTGAGCCAAAACCAGTAGTGAAGTCTACTGAGAAAACAGGTGTACTTATTTGATCTGCTCCTGTTCTGTGCTTTTGACCCACACCTGGTTTTGGCTCACAATAACTGATCGAAATAACTGACCAAATAACTGAAGTGTGAAAGCATTATGCACTACACCTCATCAACTGACACCCAGCAACATATGAGGGTGATTGGCTGGGGTGGAGACCGCGTGCTGTTGGCTGACTCAAAAGAGTAACTGCATTTCATCAGTACACTCTTTGGACGTTTTAGAAGCAGTCATCGCTGTTAAGCATGACTGCTTCTATGACGGCACTAAAATAACTCCGTAATTAATAAACAGTGAGATTGTCATATCAGCTTTTCTTAATACTGTGATATATTGCACATACCAGTATATTGCCTACCCATAATTTAGATATAGTCTTTTGGTGGCATGTTTTTTGCACATGCAACTTTTGCTAAAAAGACTCCAGCTCCACATATTAGCTGAACGTATATGGGGATTATGTAATGCAGCACACGCTTTTTTTTTTTTGCTACTAGCATCATATACATTGAAGCAGTTTTATGGTGTTTCTCCTTCTATATACAGTAGGTGAAAAATGAAGAAAAAAAAAAAAATGAAAAAAGCCATCCACACTTGTGTGGGTGTGGTGATAGAGGTATCCAGATATGAAAAATATTTTTAGGAGTAGGCACCCCTCCCTTTACATTCAGGTGTTGGGTCATCACCTCCTCCATGTCCCCTGCCTAAAACCAGGTCAGGAGATTGTAGCCAAAAAAAATCAGGAAGATGGAAACACTTCACAGAGACCCCTATCATAAAACCTAAAGATAGCGCAAGAGTCATACACAAACCTTTCACAGACCAGAAACGTTAGAGGGGGTCAGGAAAAGGCCAGCCTCCTCTCCAGCTGAGGTCACACATAAAACCCCTATTTTGTAAAAAACATCAAAGAAAGAAGTGGCCTAATCCATATTTGGGCCACATGCTTCCTCCTGAGAACTCAGGCCATGTATATGCATCTATGGTATCAAAATCAAATTGATCCCTGATCAGTAACAGGGAGCAATTAGATAACTGAAGCCATCCTGCCATTACCTCCACCATGTTTGGTATGCAAGTGTATGGGACATTAGGACTGAGTGGATGGAGGTAATATGAAGTTGCTTGAATGAATGAACTGACCAATACTAGTTCTTCTCCAGGTAGCCACACTTATCTGTTGCATAATGAATATTCTGTTCTTATCCCTTTTATTTTCCAAACTGTTATTTCGCACTCTATGTATATGTCTGTATATTTCATGTTATGTTTTCTTTGATAACCCCATTGTTTGTACGTACTGCCCTTGTTCATATTGAAACTTCACTTTAATAAGAGCCTTCTTGTGTTCTAACAAGTCCATGACCTTGGAAGAAGCGTTACATATATTGCTATATTAACCTGTGGATGCTAGTTGCTGTCGAGTGTGCTTGGGTGTTATGTAATACAAGATGTCTCGTAAGCCTGCTATGACAGGTGGTAGCAGCTAAAATTGATTTGTTTTGAATGACAGAGCCCGCAGGGAGGTCCAGCGTGACCCTGCAGGCTCCCATACTGAATCGAAGTCGGTAATCCTGACAACTTGCATTGGAAGAAAAAAGGCCATAAAGGTGCATCATAAAAAGCAAGCAGTTTGTAAGGAATTTTTTTCTGGTCATTAAATTCCAGACCATATTTATGTGTGAAGAAGCCCTTAGGTGGTGTCACACACAGTTGTTTTTTCTTATTTTGTTTACATTGTCAGCTTTTGTGGCATCTTTCTATGCAGCTTTTTGAGCTAAAGCCAAATGCGGATTAGCAAGGAATGGGAAATATAAAATAAATACTTAAAGTATAATCAAAAAATTCCACAAAAATGGCATTTTTGTAAAAAGAAATCTGAGTTTGAATCTACTCTAAACATATTTTAAAAATATCCCATAAGGAAATTTTGGGTTAAATGGGCTGCCAAATACTAGAAAAAAAAGTCATCTTTCCATAAGGCTGTCCCTAATATTGCTGTTTACTCCAATTGAATGTCATATGCTATTAAATTTACACCTCATAAATGGAGTCATTATGAACATTCAGTTAGCAATAAAGAGTAAGAGCTCCTTAAAGGGGTTGTTCAGCAATATATATCTCTTAATAATACAAAAATGAGTTTCTGTCTGTCTGTTCTCTATGCGCGACCAAACTACTGGACCGATTTTCACCAAATTCGGCACACAGGTACATCAGGTGTCCGAGAAGGTTTTAGACCAGGTCTCATCTCTCTAGGACATACCGTTCCTGAGATATTCCCAAAATATGATCTCTATTAGCCAACATTACAACTGGGAACTTTGGTTTTAAACTCCAACTGCCATTCTCTGCAAAGGCACACACAGGGAGGGCAGGTTTCCATAACAACCAGGTAATTATCAGCAGCTGAGGATCTCATCCATTTCTAGTCACTGACACTGTTAAAGGTATTCCGGTTACCATAAATATAACTTATGTTTTTTTCTATTACTACAGTTCAGTAGTAATAAAAGATGTTTTCCTCCACTGCTGTCTATTGCGTGGGCTCATAAATAAGCATGGTATTGACCTTTAATTCAGGCCACCCTAACAGAAGTACTTAAAACCCCCGCCCCAGGTCTCACTAAGCCACACCCCGACTCCATCAGGCTACACCCCCTTTCACTCCGCAGCCAACAGGGATTGAAAAAATAAAGGTAAAAATCAACTTCTGTCAGCTGCAGGGATGGGTGGGAGGTTGACTTTCTTTCTGCAACGACACACAGAAACATTAAATGAAATAGATTAAATACACCCATGTGAAGCGTCTTGCTAATCCACGCCCCCGACTCTGTCAGGTTACGCTCCCTCCCACTCCGCAGCCAACGGGGATTGAAAAAATAAAGGTAAAAATAAACTTCTGTTTGCTGCAGGGGTGGGAGGGTGAATTTCTCTCTGCAACGACACACAAAAATTTTAGATAAAATAGACTAATTATAGACTACAACTGTTCGAATCGTCTTGCTAAGTCACGCCCCCAACTCTGTCAGACCACGCCCCCTCCCACTCTGCAGCCATTCTGCAACGACACACAGAAACATTAAATGAAATAGATTAAATCACCTATGCGAAGCGCTTTGCTAAGCCACACCCCCAACTCTGTCAGGTCATGCCCCCTCCCACTCCGCAGCCAACAGGGATTGAAAGAATGAAGGGAAAAATAAACTTCTGTCAGCTGCAGGGGTGGGAGGGTGAATTTCTCTCTGCAATGACGCACAAAATTTTAGATGAAATAGACTAATTTCAGACTACAACCGTTCGAAGCATCTTGATAATCCACACCCCCAACTCTGCCAGGCCACGCCCCCTCCCACTCCGCAGGCAACGGGGATTGAAAAAAATCAGCTGCAGGGGTGGGAGGGTGAATTCTCTCTGAAACGACACACAAAAATCGTAGATGAAATTGACTAATTTTAGACTACGACCATTCAGTACTAATAAAAGATGTTTTTTTCCACTGCTACCCATTGCGGGTCCCCATAAATTACCATTTCATCGACCTGTAATTCATGCCACTCTGACCCCCGCCCCAGATCTCGCGAAACCACGCTCCGACTCTGTCAGGCCACGCCCCCTCCCACTCCGCAGCCAACGGGGATTGAAAAAATGAAGGTAAAAATCAACTTCTGTCAGCTGCAGGGGTGGGAGGGAAGTTGGATTTCTTTCTGCAACAACATACAGAAACATTAAATGAAATAGATTAAATATACCCGTTTTCTTCCACTGTTACCCATGGCGTGTCCTCATAAATTACCATGGCATTAACCTATAATTCAGGCCACCCTGAAATAAAGGACTTAAACCCCCCCCCCCGTGTCCCATTAAACCACACCCCCCTCCCACTCCGCAGCCAATAGGGATTGAAAAAATGAAGGTAAAAATCAATTTCTGTCAGCTGCATTGACTTTCTCTCGACACACAGAAACATTAAATAAATAGATGAAATATACCCAGGCGAAGCCGGGTCTTTCTGCTAGTGTATATATATATATATATATATATATATATATATATATATATATATATATATATATATTTTTTTTTTTTTTTTTGATGACCTATCCTCAGGTCATCAATATCAGATTAGTGGGGGTGGCGGATGTTGGGCCCCTACCAATCAGTTGTTTGAAGAGGAGACGGTGCTCCAGAGTAATAACAAGTACTAGTTATTTTAATTACACTACACCGGACCCCTGCCAATCTGATATTGATGACCTGTCCTGACAATAGGATATATATATTGCTGCACAACCCCTTTAAGGCCTCATTCAAACATTTTTCTCACATCCCATAGAAAGAATGAAGGGTTTTAAATAGAAAAAAAAGCCATTAATTCCCCCAAGCAACAAAAAAGAAAATGCTATGTAGATTTTCAATAATTAGTATGACTTTAACCCCTTCACGCCCAGCGCTGTGTGAAGGGGCTTGACGCCCAGCGGCGTAGTACTACGACGCGCTGATCGGGTGGGTGCAGGAGCTGCGCCCGCCCGATCATCTGCAGGGAGCCGGACCCCTGCTGTGTACGCCCGCATTGGTGAAAACACTGATACGGACGTATTAACCCAAACTAGCCAAAACTATTTTTTGGTCACCTTCCCTCACAATAAGTGTAATAGCAGGCGATCAAAAGGCGTATTTACCCCAAAATGGTACCAATCAAACTGTCACCTCGTCCCACAGAAATTTAGACCCTACCTGAGACAATCGCCCAAAAAAGAAAAAAAAAAAAAAAATATGGCTCTCAGAAAATATCAACACAAAAAAAAAGATTTTATTCTGTTCAAAAATGCATCTAATGTGTAAAACTTAACAAAAATAAGTAAGAGCTATAAGAGCTATTTTTTTCACCTTGACTCACAAAAAGTGTAATACCAAGCAATCAAAAAGTCTTATCTACCCCAAAATAGGTACCAATGAAAACGTAACCTCATCCCGCAAAAAATGAGCCCCCACATAAGACAATAACTCAAAAAAATAAAAATCAATGGCTCCCGCAAACCAATCCATCAAAATCTGTGCTGCAAAATCCATATGGCGCTCCTACTGTTGCTGCCCCACGGCAGTTTACCACCACATATCAGGTGTTGCTGTATTCAGGAGAAAATGGGGAACAAATTATGGGGTGCTTTTCTCCTGTTACCCCTTGTGAAAATGAAAAATTTGGGGCTAAAGCTACATTTTATTGGAAGAAATGAAACTTTTCATTTTCAAAGCTAAGCGTTTCCAAATTCTGTAAAATGCTTAGGGGGTCAAGTGGCCAGTACCCCCCTTAATATATTCTTTGAAGGGTGTAGTTTTTTTTGAGGGTTTCCACTGTAGGGGTACGTCAGGGTCTCTCAATTATAAAATGGTGCCTAAAAACCATTCTAGCAAAATCTGCCTCCAAAATTTGTATAGCGCTCCTTTCCTTCTGACCACTGCCACAAACCCATAGAGAGGTTTACCACCACATATGGGGTATTTCTGTAACTGCAGAATCAGAGCAATGTATATTGCGGTTTAGTTTGCTGTTAACCCCTGCTGTGTTGCAAGAAAAAAATTATTAACATGAATAATCTACCAAAAAAGTGAAATTTTGAAATTTCACCTCCAATTCTTGTGGAACACCTTTAATTCTTGTGGAACACCTGAAAGGTTAACAAAGTTTGTAACATCAGTTTTTTATAATTTGAGGGGTGTAGTTTCTAAAATGGGGTCATTTATGGATGGTTTCCATTACGTAAGCCCCTCAGAATCTTTTTATATCTGAATTGGTGCTTTAAAAAAAATGGTTTTGGAAATTTTGTTGGAAATTTGAAAAAATGGCTTCTAAACTTCTAAGCCTTCTAACGTCCTAAAAAAGTAAAATCACATTTATAAAATGATGCCAACATAAAGTAGACATTTGGGGAATGTAAAATAACTATTTTTGGAGGTATTACTATGTATTTTGAAAGCAGAGAAATTTTTGGTAAATTTTGTATTTTTTTTTTATAAATAAAAATGAAATATTTTGCCACAAATTTACTACTGTCCTGAAACACAATATGCGACGAGAAAACAAATCTCAGAATGGCCTGGATAAGTAAAAACATTCCAAAGTTATTACCACAAAGTGACATGTCAGATTTGCAAAAAATGGCCTGGGCAGGAAGGTGAAAACGGGCCGGGGTTGAAGGGGTTTTCTGGTTTGCATCAACATAATTTAAAACAATCATTTATAGTTATAGTTTTGTATTTTTTACCTTTATTGCTCTTCTCTAACATTCTGGGCTGTGGCTACATGACCGTGTCCATGCAACTCTTTACTATTTCTTGTGATGTCTTGCTCATAGGCTTGTTAGAGCAGCATCAGGGGTAGTGATAGGGGAGTGTCTATGTAACTAGCTGGGTGGGAGGAGCTATAAACTAGCTGGGTGATAGGGGTGGTGCCTGAGCTGTGGCAGAGAATGGAAAGCTGCATCATGGGTTTGATTAGAAACTAGTGTTGAGCGAACATGTTCGGCCTAATACATGATTCGGCCGAACTTACTGCTTGTGCTCGAGTGCCATGCTCGAGTCACCTCCCCACACACTAATTAGCCAATTAGCGTGCCGGGAGGGATGGCATTCAGTGTAATGCCAGTAGCCATCTTAGCTACTGGCATTACACTGATTGGCTGGCCGGGTCACATGTCACCGGTGACATGTGACCCGGCCAGCATTACACAGTGAGAGCTGCTGCATGCAGGGACAGACAGTGTAGGGAGAGAATCACGCTAGGCAGGGATAGAAATCGCTAACCAAAGACCCAAAAGCCCTTTTAAGGGCTATTATATCTGTCACAAACCTTTTTTTTTTATTTTGAGGACTTTAAAGGTGGTGAAAATAGCACTAGGTGGCCTTCCATTAATGCAACATGTGCTGCTGCTGCATGCTCTAGGATACTCTCTGTATACTATATACCTGACACACTTTGCTATAATTTCTGCTGTTAAGCCCGTAGTACTTCTTTTGCGTCTTGCTGTATAAAATTGGCGCAAGGAGGGACTTGTGTAGGGATAGAATTTCTATAGGCAGGGTTAGTATCTTTGATTGGTTAAAAGACACAAAAGTAAATTGTGAAATATGTCTGTTTTTTTTTTTGGGTGGCAAAAAAACAAAACAAAAACAAGTGTGCCCTGTCAGTAACGCTAGGTGCACAGCATATTAGAACCATTCAAGAGTCTATATAGCTGACATCCGTTGTTACATTTAATACCGATAATTTAGGCCGCAGCTCCTTATTTTCGGCTGCTCTAGAACGTTTGCGCATTGTAAATATTGGACATTCGTTTAATTTTTTCTGATCATACAGTTAATAAAAATCTGCAGTACTGTAGTTGTGACCAAGTTGCATATATACTATACAATATGCGCAAGGCGAGCACTAAGATGGGGATGTGGGCGTGCTGCTGATGGTGAACGCAGACGCCATGGCTCTGGGCACGGTGAAACTGTGCCTGCTGGCAGAGCCCAAGAAACAAAGTCACCCAAAACTCCTAGCTTCATGTCACAGTTTTCAGGGCGGCACAAGACACAACTCTTGTCGCCACACCAGTGCGAGCAGGTAGTCGGTTGGATTTCAGCTGATAATGCTTCCTGTCGGTTCAGCACCACCCCCCTTCCACAAAGTCGAGTCTCAGTAGCCAAGAGTCTGGGCAATTGCATCCTCACCCTGATCCTCCTTCCTCCCACCATGCAGAGTCTGGGCAAAGAAGAGATTCCACATTGGGATATTCCGAGGAGCTTGTTTCATCACTGTCCCTTGGCTTGGGCCTCTCACCAAGGCTGCTTGAAGTGGGACATGAGGAGATATTGTGCCCCGATTCCCAACCTATTGAGCAAACACAGTCTGAAAAAGGTGACTGTGGGGAACGACAAGTATTTTCTCCCGAGGTGGATGATGATGAGACACAGTTGCCAATAAGTCAAGGGCAATTAGTGTCTCAAGAGGTTGTGGATGAGAGACAGTTAAGTCAGGTTCTTGTTAGTTCACCATGTCAGGAGGAGGAGTAGAGTGAGGATGTGGAAGAGGAGGTGGTGGACAACGGAATAGCTGACCCAACCTGGGAAGGTGGCAAGCCGAGTGAGGACAGCAGTACAGAGGGGGAGGTATCCGCAGCAGCGCAACAGGCTGGAAGAGGCAGTGGGGTGGCAAAAGGGAGAAGGAAAGCCACACCAACCAGGCCCACAACTGTTCCCCCGGAGCAGCCCCAGCAAACTCCCTTGCAATGGGTTAGGTCTTCCGCAGTCTGGCGTTTTTTTGAGGAAAGTGCTGACGATAAACGGATTGTAATTCGTAACTTGTGCCATACCAAGATGAGCAGAGGTGTAAACACCAGCAACCTGACCACCACCAGCATGATCCGTCACATGGCAGCAAAGCACCCTAAAAGGTGGGCCAAATGCCTGGGTCCACGATCTGTGTCTGCAGGTCACACCACTGCCTCCTCTTCCCCTCTGTTACCTGCTGTCCAAGACGCAGGCCCAGTTGCCTCCCGCCCTGCACCTGGACCTTCGCAGGAAACATTAACCAGCACGTCCACTTTAATGTCCCAGTGCAGCGTTCATATGTCCTTAACCCAGGCATTTGAACGCAAGCGCAAATACCTTGCCACCCACCCACAGGCCATAGCTCTAAACACACAACTTTGCAAGTTGCTGGCCCTGGAAATGTTACCGTTTAGGCTGGTGGACACCGAGGCATTTCGCAGCCTGATGGCGGCGGCTGTCCCTCGTTACGCAGTCCCCAGCCGCCACTATTTTTCCCGGTGTGCCGTCCCTGCCTTACACCAGTATGTGTCCAGAAACATAACCCGGGCCCTGACCAACGCAGTTACTGGCAAAGTCCACTTAACAACTGACACATGGACAAGCGCTTCTGGCCAGGGACGCTACATTTCCCTGACGGCACACTGGGTGAACGTTGTGGAGGCTGGGAGCGAGTCGTCCCCTGGGATGGCACAGGTGCTACCCACGCTGAGGATTGCAGGCCCTACTTCCACCCGGATTTCCGCTGCCACCTACAGTAGCGGCTGCAACCCCTCCTCCTCTTCCACCACCTCCTCCTCCTCCTCCACTTCTTCCCATGCAGAATTGCCATTTTGCAGCACCACTCAGACTTCTGTCAGTAGCTGGAAGCCATGCAGCACAGCAGTCGGTAAGCAGCAACAGGCCGTGCTGAAGCTTATTTGCCTGGGTGACAAACAGCACACCGCTGCAGAGCTGCAGCATGGCATAAGGGAACAGGCTGAGCTGTGGCTCTCGCCAGTCAACCTAGAGCCGGGCATGTTTGCATCCGATAACGGCCGCAACTTGGTAGCGGCTTTGGAGCTGGCCAACCTCCCACACATACCATGCCTGGCCCATGTATTCAACTTAGTTGTTCAGCGGTTTCTGAAAACCTACCCCAGTTTGCCTCAGCTACTGGTGAAGGTGCATCGCCTGTGTGCCCATTTCCGCAAGTCACCGACAGCTTCAGCCGGCCTGTCAACGCTGCAGCAGCGATTGCCGTTGCTGACTCACCGACTGCTGTGCCACCTGAGCATGCGATGGAATTACACCTTCCACATGTTGAGCAGGCTTTGTGAGCAGCAGAGAGCAGTAGTAAAATACCAGCTGCAACACGGTCGGCGCCTTTCTAGTCAGCTTCCGCTCTTCACAAGCGACGAGTGGGCATTGAGGTCTGAGCTCTGTGAGGTGTTACGCAACTTTGATGAATCTACACAGATGGCGAGCGTCGATAATGCAACTATAAGCGTAACCATCCCACTTCTGTGTCTACTAAAAAGCTCGCTGCTCACAATAAAGGCCGATGCTCTGCATGTGGAAGAGGTGGAAATGGGGGAAGACCCTACACAGGGTGATAGCCAGACCACCCACGATTCGTCTTCTCAGCACAGCGCCAATTGGAGGAGGAGGAGGAGGAGGAGCAGCAGGAGACGGTTGCTACCGCTACACAGGGGTAGCCATACCACATTTACACCATCTCTTTGGCGTGGATGAGCTGAAGAGGAGGAAGAGGACGAGGAGGATATTGAGAATCATGCCCCTGGTGGGGAGAGCAAAGCCTTGTCTGTTGGGACTCTGGCACATATGGCTGACTTTATGATATGCTGCTTTTCCCGAGACCCTTGCGTTATACGCATATTAGGCAACACCGATTACTGGTTGTTCACCCTTCTCGACCCCCGCTACAAAGATAACTTCCCTCTCTCACTCCTGTTGTGGAAAGGACAAGTAAAATGTTGCAATACCAGAAGGCCCTTGTCGAAAAATTGCTCCACAAATTTCCATCTGACAACACTGGCAGCAGAGTACGTAGTTCCTTGGCCACCCGAGGAGGGGAGACGAGGGGAACACACAGCAGTTCCAACAAAGGCAGGGCGACACTCTCCAAGGCCTGGGATAGTTTTAGGACACCCCGCCAGAACCCTTACCCTGATGAGCGGCCTAGTGTGACAAGGAGGGAAAAGTTTTGGAAGATGGTAAAGGAGTACCTAGCTGACCGTTTCAACGTCCTCAGTGATCCCTCAGTGCCGTATAATTATTGGGTGTCTAAGCTGGACACGTGGCACAAACTGGCGCTCTACGCCTTGGAGGTGCTGGCCTGCCCTGCCACCAGGGTTTTGTCCGAACGGGTATTTAGTGCCGCTGGGGGCATAATTACTGATAAGCGCATCCGCCTGTCAACTGACAATGCTGACAGGTTGACGCATATCAAAATCAACAAGGCCTGGATTGCCCCTGACTTCTGTTTTACACACTCAGCTCTGCTATATGTCACTTGTAATGTTTCAGACGTTCAGCTAAGCGGCATTTCAAACACGCTCAGCTCTGCCCTCGAAGTCCACCAGCTGGGCCTGCACCCTAATTTTTTAGCCAGTCAGCTCACCAGCTGGGCCTCAACCATAATGTTTTACACACTCAGCTCTGCTACATGTCACTTCTAATGTTTTAGACGTTCAGCTAAGCGGCATGTGTCCCTTAATATTTTTTTTTTTTTTGTCAGCTCGGCAGCAGAGTGTCACTCAAACTTTTTGGGCGGTCTGTGCAGCAACAGCATGTCACCCCTATTGTTTTCAGCAGAAGGCCATCAATGACAATTTTTCAAGGGTGTGTCTGATGCCCTCCTTTATGTGTAATAAAGGGTGTATTGGAGTGCCTGATCCTTGTCATTTTTGGTAGCCCATTCCCTTAGTGCATATGCTTTATGAGTGTCGGAGTCCCACAATTATGAGGCCCTCCTTTATATGATATACCGGTTGTATGGGAGTGCCTCATCCATGTAATTTTTGGCAGCACTTGCGCTTTACGTACAAGTAAACCTATGTTTCCCAACAATATTTCCTGTAAAATCGATGTTATCTTGGGTTTTTGGGGTTTATTTTTGTCATTCCGTAAAAGTGCGTAATAGTTGGACATTATCTTTAATAGCAGCGACTTCGGTGTCCAAGATTCATCCAGACATCCTCCCCATGCTGTTCCCTAACCATTTCTGTGGTGTTTCCACCATTTTCTGACGTTTCCCTATGGACCAGACACCCTCCCCTCATCCGAGCAGGGGGTGCCTGGTCTTCTCCCATTATACTCAGGTGCTCGGCCTAGCACTCGAGCACTACCTAGTGTTCGGCCTGAGCACCCAAACATCGGGGTGCTCATCATCACTATTGGATACACCACCGTTGTTATGGGATGTAAATATTTGTTTACATGGCGAAAATAGGTCAGGAGAGACCAAATAGTTAAAAAAAAAAAAAAAAAAAAAAAAAAAAAACACACACATGGGGAAGATGTACATGAGGTAAGAAACTGCATGAGCTCATCTGACAAAAATCATTGTAATCACAGATATTTTAACACCTTTAAAATATTTTTTGGCTAGAGATAAATGAATTTCAAGAAATTCATTTATGGGTTCGAGTTGCAACATTGTTTAAAAAGTTTGGTTTGGGTACAAATCAATTCTACCAGAATTGGTATATAACATTCTCTGTTCTTCTACGACTTATTTTTTTTCGAGAGAGCGAGAAAGAGAGCGAGAAAGAGAGAGAGACACACACACACACACACACACACACACTAGTATACTCTGGGTTTCAGAGAAATATACAAGGTATATGCATTGTCTTTGGGGTAGTGGCGTGCTAAGAAGGGGGGGGGGGGGGGTATGCACCGGGTTTTAGGTGGTAGACCCCAGAAGCAGTGAGCACTTCCATCAATACAGATGGAAGCACACATTGCTGGAGCACAGGAGCGCTGAGGTGCTTAGTGGCACTCAGTCTCTTCTGCACTGAATGGTGACACAGGAAGACTTCTCCCTGCTCCATTATTCAACCTGCAGGCATAGAGAATGCTGCTGGGCTGTGTGGAAGGAGCCTGCAGCCTGAGAATCTTCCGAAGCTCCGCCCACACCGTGCTGCAGAGCAATCTATGTCTGCAGGGGAGAGCTGATGTGAGCTTCAGAAACAGAACAAGGTGAGTAGGTAGTGTACTTTTTGTTTTTTTAGTTTTTTTTAACACAGCTGTGGCAAAGAAGGCTTTACCACTGTGAAGGGAGCACAATAGATATTTCTACTGCAAAAGGGGAACAGAGGGCATTACTCCTGTGAAGGTAGTAGGCATAACTGTGTTGGGGCACAGAGTGGGCATCATTACTGTGAAAGGGGCACAATGGGCATTATTACTCTGAAGGGGGGACAATGGGTGTTACTACTGTGAAGGGGCACAAAGAGGGCATTTCTACTGTGAAAGGGGCACAGAGAGGCCATAACTATTGTGAGGGGGCACAGTCAGGTCATAACTACAGCATTATGTCAGTGTTATCCAATGCATTCAAGAACTGTAAGGGTTACATAGCATCATAAATAAATATAACACTATGCAACACCGGCGGTGCTGGAAGTTCAGGCCGGGTGCTGTGCTGCAAGTCTGCAGCGTGACACTCTCTCATCTGAAAGGGGCCTTATACCTTATGTCGGTGCAGCCTCCACACCTGGTTTTGGTCCACAATCACTGATGGATATCACTGACATATGAATGAAGAAGGGTTATTCTCATCTTAGACAATGGGGGCATATCGCTAGGATGTGCCCCCATTGTCTTATAGGTGTGGGTCCCAGCTCCTATATCGAGAACGAAGCCCCGAAAGTAAAGGAGGGTGCATTCGCATGTGCAGCCGCCCTCCATTCATTTCTATGGGGCCGGCAAAAATAGCCCGGTGCGCTCCCATTCATTTCTATGGGAGCAGCGGGGGAGCTGTGCCTGGTGGTGGCCGTGCTACCCCCTCCGATCTCAATGTAGGTGCGGGTCCCCCACCTATAAGACATATTCAAGTGATATGCCCCTATTGTCTAAGATGAGAATACCCCTTTAATGTAAAATACCTAGTATGCTTAGTACAAGTGCACAGTTTAGCTTTCAAAGCCTATCTGATGCCAGCACATATAAGATATGCTAATTTTCATATATTTTCCCCAGACACCCAGAAGAGCATTGACTATCTTACGATAGCCCTCATGCACCCTCCTCCAGGCAAAATAGTACCTCAACCAAGGCCTCCCAGGCACCTAAGCTTGATTTCTTTGCTTGGCTAAGGGTACTTATTTGGAAAGGGCTGTGCTCCTGGAATGAGACTCTCCTTTTTCCTTTTTGAAACCAGTTTGCATGTCTCTTTTCCAGAGAAGCATTAAGTGGGGATGCAGGCACATAAATAAAAAAAAAAAAAACACTGAATAGTATGAGGGCACCACCCAAAACTTAGTGGAAAAATAATAGGGGGAAATTGATTCATGAAGCACAAGGAGATTTGTATAAATATACATACTAGAGATGAGTAAATAAATTATATCAATTTGGAATTAATCCAGAATTTTTCCAAAAATGTGAATTCTAAGAAACTCAAATAATTTCAGGCAACTCAAGATTTTCACGTTAAATAAGTACAATTCAAATTTCTTTACAAAAGGATTACAACATATGAGCTTTTCACAACTACAGCATAGCCTTCTGGTCATTGTTCAGACTTTTAAACAGACTGGCATAGCATTACTAGGAGAATAGCTAAGTCACCGTCACATCTGCAACTTCAGTAGCTCTTTAAGAACAAAAGGCCTTTACCAGTGCAAAGAAGATAAAATCAGCTTTTCAGCTTTTCTTGTTGAGGGGCTTTGGGGATGGGGAACCTCTGGCTAGGTATGAGAGTAGCATACTAGGTTTTGTCTTTTTGGGTAATTCAGAGTGAATTCTAAAATGGTAGAAACAATTTGCTCATCCTTACTTCACACCTCATCATTTAGAGAACACAACAAATACACCACAAGTGCTGTAAAACTGTGTGTGAATCAAGCCTTTGCCTACAAACAGAAGCTTATCCAACCAATCTATCAAGCTTTCTAGGAGGGACAATCAGAGCTCATTGGACTTATCCATCTTGTCAGTAAGACTTCAAGGTTGTACATAATGTAATATTTGAGAGGGTATATTCACAAGTCACAATGTTATTTATGTTATACATCTCTGATAAAAAGTATTACTAGTATTGTTTGAGAACAGAGTGAATATAATATCTTGGAAAATTAAAAAAAAAAAAAAAAAAAAAAAAAAACACAATGTTAATTCTGTGGTTAGAATGAAGCTTTCATAAATATGCAAAGCAGAAAATTACAAATCATCAGCCAGCAATTTGTTTCAAAATATCTTATTTCCAGTTAGAACTTTGTTCTGAACATGACATTAACATGTAGAAAAAAAAAACAGAAAAGAGCACTTCTAATCGGAAGACTGGAGTGCACTTCAATTGCATAAAGTAGGGAGTAAAAGCTCAATTAAGATTAAAAAAAAAAAAAAAAAAAAAAAAAAAAAAAAAAAGCATTGAAAATAAGGAAACAGAGTGTGCCATATCCCTTCTGAATTTCTTATTAGAATATGCAGCTCTCAGGTTTAGCAAGACTAATGGTAACATTAATATGAAGAATTGTATCAGACTAATCCCACAAGCAATTTATATCTAGTCAGCATGAGAGCAGGTATATGAGGAAAATTAGCACTCTTGCATTAGAAATAGGATAGAGACTGAAAAAAAATTAGACAAACACGTTTTATTCCATCTTGATATTCCACTTGACAATAATCCAGTGCATTGAGGAAATTAAATTGTCTTGTGCAATTAGCCCAAGCACAGTGCAATTTCACTTGGCGACCTTGTGTCTGCTTGGTGACTTGACAAGAACATAAATAAGAAATTACACAATGAATTAGATTTTCTATTTTTGCCTGCAACCAATTTTTAATGTGTACATTTAACAGTAAAATAAAATAGCAGAACACTGTCCAGTCTTTGAAGTGAATGGATTTATCGTGGTATGAAAAAAGCATGCATAAATGTCTGATTTGTGTGGCATTTTTGAAACATTTTTAAAAGGACCTAATAGTTTTCCATTGTGCTTTTGCATAGCTCGTGTTTTTATATAATGTACGTCATTTGTATCGTCACCTCTGATTTGACTTCCTCTTTAGAGCAGTACAGGAAAAATACATTGGCAAAAAAAAAAGTCATGGAAAAACACCACACACATTGTCACTTGTGTTTTTTTTCTTCCATGCGGGACAAAAAAGCCACAGATTGTGATTTTAAAAAAATTCCATTGACCATCATGCATTGAATATAACATTTCCTATAGACTTCATTCAACATCAGAAGCTGATATTTCCCTGCCTAAAAACTCACCACAAATGTCAGTTAAAAAATGCACCAAAACCCACAGAACTTCTAAAAATGTAAAAAGAAATCAATGCTTGAAACTAACACACGTGTGGCATTTTGTAATGTTTTGGTGGCATGTTCTACAGCTTTTTTTGGGATGGTGGGACTGAAATGTTACAGTCAGATGCTACTTAGTTAAAAAAAATCTGCAGTTAGATATGACACTGGGGCACATTTACTAAAGTGCTGCTGCCTGTTTACATGAGTAAAAAGCCTGTTTATGACTGTTATTTTTTAAGTCTCATTTACCAACTGTTTTTGCACCTATTTTGGAGCATTTGCACCTATTTTGAGTTTTAAGACAAATTGAGAGGTTTTATAACTTTTGCGCCTAATTTCTGTCATATTTATGTAGGTGTGCCTTATTTTGAGCCAGATTTTGCGTCGTAAAAATAGTTAATTTCTATGCAACCTCAAGGCTGGTGTACTTTTCTGTCTCTGTTTTCAGTGGTGAGTTGCATCATAATTTGCCTATTTTCACGGAGATGTGCACCAAAATTCAAGTCACTTATATCACATTTTCATGGGCATACTATTTAGACCAGTTTTAGTGAATTTGAATCTGTCTTACAAGAAAACAACCACTGTCAGACTTAAACCAAAAAAGATTAATCCCTTCAACCACTATGTACTGGTATGTCACAGTGGTTGAGGGCTTGTATGGAGCTGTTTGCCAGCATTATCATACAGCAGACACCCGGACGCACAGATAAATTATGGGGTCAGCAGGATCGCCATTCCCTAACCCCTCAGATGTCCCTTCTGAAGCTTACCAGCCCTGCCATGGTAAGCTTCCTGCTAAGTTGTGAATGAAGCACCTTATTATAGGGTGAATAGGACAAGGGATCAAAAGAGAGATCTAGGCTAATAGTTATTACTGTCACACATTTTTTCTGAGACTTGCTGTTACATGACTTAGGGGCCGTTCAGGCGGCTGTGTCTGCAAAAATGCGGATCCGCAAAAGCCGGAATTAGACTTACCGGTAATTCATTTTCCATGACATCACCACAACGGCACAAGGAGATTGACCCCTGACCTCTGTAGGGGCAGGAAGCAGAGAAAGTTAAAAGGACACCTCCCACCACCAACACCAGTGTATACCAAATTACAGAGCACCCACAACAACGCCAAATTACAGAGCCACACCGGTGA
This sequence comes from Rhinella marina, assembly GCA_900303285.1. Taxonomy (NCBI): domain Eukaryota; kingdom Metazoa; phylum Chordata; class Amphibia; order Anura; family Bufonidae; genus Rhinella; species Rhinella marina. Next base: position 29,838 of record ONZH01028754.1, read on the forward strand.
CAACTGCACACAAAACACATGTCAAACAAAAAATTTAGTTTTATCTTTTCCTTTTTTTTTGAAAAAGGAGGCCGATATTAAGTCATACCGGAGCCAAACAACGAAACTAATGGGGGAGGGAAAAAAAACAAAAACCATGCCGTCGTGGTGAGGTCATGGAAAATGAATTACCGGTAAGTCTAATTCCGTCTTTCCATTTCATCACCACGACGGCACAAGGAGATATACCGAATAACAAATTAAGGGCGGGCCACTGCCTGAAGGACTTTCCGTCCAAAAGACAGGTCAGAGGAACTAAAGAGATCCAGACGATAGTGTTTGATGAAAGTGTGAACACTAGACCAGGTTGCTGCTCTGCAGATCTCTTCAAGAGAGGCACCGCCTCTTTCGGCATGGGAGGATGCCATGGCTCTAGTAGAATGAGCCCTAATACCCGTAGGGATAGGGAGATCCTGAACTTCATAGCACATAGAGATCGTGTTACGGATCCATCTAGCCAGGGTAGATCTTGAGACTCCTTGGCCCTTATTCTTGCTGCAAATTGAAGAAGTAGGCAGTCCGACTTCCTGGAATCCTTTGTGACTTCAAGATATTTGAGTACAGCTCTCCTGACATCTAGGGAGTGGAAAGACCTCTCTACCTCATTTGATGGAGAATTGCAGAAAGGGTAGTATTATCTCCTGTGACCGGTGAAAGTTTGAAACGACCTTGGGGAGGAAACCCGGGTCCAGCCTAATCACAAGTCTATCATCAAGGATCCTAAAATAAGGTTCACGAATGGAAATGGCCTGGATTTCACCCAGGCGACGAGCAGAGGTGATAGCAATGAGAAAAGCTAGCTTAAAAGACAGAATCCTAAGGGAGCAATCCTCGAGAGGTTCAAACGGGGAGAGAGTTAAACCCTTAAGGACCGTGTTCAAATCCCAAGACGGAACTTTGAATTTGAGAGAGGGATGTAATCTAGTGGCTGCTCTAATAAACAGACTAACCCATTTATGGTTGGCTAAATCGGTGTAAAAAAAAAAAAAACAGCTAAGGGCCGAAATCTGCACTTTTAAGGTAGAAGCACTCAACCCCATGTCCAGACCGCTCTGGAGGAAATCCAGGATCATCTGGATGTTTGGACGGGCCTGATCCGGTACCGGGTCGCCGGACCAGGAACAGAATCTCTTCCAAATTTTCAGGTAAATAGCTCTTGTAACATTCTTCCTGCTGGACCGAAGAGTGGAGATCACTTTCTCTGATAGACCCTGAGATTTTAGGATTTTGATTTCAGGATTCAGGCTGTTAACCTCAGAAATTCGGGGTTGGGATGTACAATGGAACCTTGAAGAAGGTCTCTCCTCAGAGGGAGAATCCAAGGATCGGAGATCAACAGTCTCTTTAGAGCCGGGAACCAGCTCCTTTTTGGCCAGAATGGTTTCACAAGGATGATTGTCGTGTTCTCTCGTTGGATCTTTTGGATTACCCTTGGTATAAGGGGAAGAGGAGGAAAAGCATAGCAAAGATCCCAGTTCCAGAAGAGAGACAGCGCGTCTACTGCCCAGGGATTGTCCCGGGGGTTTAAAGAACAGAATCTCCTTGTTTGACTGTTCTTCTTTGTCGCGAAAAGATCTATTTCTGGCGTTCCCCATCGACTGGAGATCATCGCAAACACTTCGGGGTTCATGGACCATTCTGACTGGTCTAGATTTTTTCTGCTTAAGAAATCTGCCTCGGCGTTTAAAGACCCCTTTAAGTGAACTGCCGAAATCGATTCCACTTTTTCTTCTGCCCAACAGAAGATCCTGTTTGAAATCGCCTGGAGCCTCAGAGATCTTGTACCCCCTTGATGGGATAAGTATGCCACCACCGTAGAGTTGTCGGATAGAATCCTGAGATGAAACCCTCGAAGATGATTTCCGGCAGCTTTCAAGGTCTCCCAGACAGCTCGGAGCTCCCTGAAGTTTGATGATTGATTGGCTACAGACGGGGGCCATATACCCTGGTAGTAATACTCACCAACTTTCGCGCCCCAAACCTCTCAGGCTTGCGTCGGTGACAATCTGGATCTGAGGAGACTTCTCCCAGAGATTGCCCCTGGACAGATGTTTCGTCTGGGTCCACCACATCATGGATTTCTTCACAGAGTTTGGAATGGGGACTCGACGGTCTAGGGTAGACTGCTTCCGATTCCAGACAGAAAGAATCCAGGACTGGATTGTTCGGTAGTGTACCTGTGCCCACCGCACTGAGGGAATGCAGGAGGAGAGGAGGCCCAGGAGGCTCATGGCGTCCCGAATCGAGGACATTTTCTTCGACTGAAAGGATTTGACCTTGTGTCTGAGGGATAGTATTTTTTCTCCCGGAAGACAAGTGATCTGTAACTGGGAGTCGAGCAAGACCCCCAGAAAGGTCACCTTCTGGGACGGCAGAAGAGATGATTTCTGAGGATTCACAATCCATCCTAGAGACTGAAGCGTAGAAAGCAGGATCCTCTGGTCCTCCAGAAGCTGCACTTTGGAGTGTGCCATCAGCAAAAAATCGTCCAGGTAGGGAACAAGACATAAGCTCTTCTGCCTGAGAAACGCCACCATTTCTATTACAAGCTTGGTGAAGATCCGCGGGGCGGAGGATATGCCAAAAGGGAGGGCCGTGAACTGAAAGTGGTGTACTGAACCTTGAGCATCCCGGAGAGCAAATCGAAGATATTTTTGGGATTTCAGGTGGATGGGGACGTGATAATACGCATCCTTCAGGTCCACGGTACACATGAACGCATTCTTTGTTATCAGAGGAATTGCTGATGTAATGGACTCCATCTTGAACTTTCTGTAAAGAATGTATTTGTTCAGAAACTTGAGGTTTATAATAGTACGGAAGGATCCCTCTTTTTTCTGTACCAGGAAGAGAGAGGAATAATAACCTCCTTTTCGTTCAGGAGATGGAACTCTCGTGAGGACATTTAATTTCAGAAGATCCTGAACTCCATTCCAAATCCTTGAATGGTTTGAGTGCGACCCTAGATCCGAGATTAGATATTTGTTTGGAGGAATTGAAAGGAACTCTATTTTGTAACCTGTGCTTATTAGGTTTAATGCCCAGGGATTTGTTGTTATATCCTCCCAGGCCGAACAGAAGTTCCTCAGTCTTCCTCCCACCCTGGCGTCATTGCTTATCTGACTGTTTACTCTGGGGGTTAAGGAGGAAGCCTCTTCCTTTACCCCCTTTGGGGTAACTCCACCGCCCTGATTTTCCCTTCCCTCTATAAGGCTTGTCCTGAGAGCCAGAGGAGCGAAAGGAAAATTTTCGTCTGTAAAGACGATCCTCAGGGAAACCCTTTTTCTTGTCGGCAGCTTTTTCGAGGATCTTGTGAAGTGCCGGACCAAATACATATTCGCCAGAAAAAGGAATAGAACAAAGCTTCATCTTAGAAGCTTTGTCCCCGGACCAAGACTTCATCCATATGGCCCGACGTGCGGCATTTGAGAGGCCAGCATCTCTGGCAGAAAAACGGATAGACTCCGCCGAGGCGTCTGCCAAAAAAGCTGTTGCCGATTTTAGGAGGGGAAGAGAACCCAGTATCTCCTCTCTAGGGGTTTTATTGGTGATATGTTGCTCTAGCTCGCCAATCCATAGAGTCATGGCACAAGCCACAGAGGTGGCGGGCAATATTAGTTTTCACATTAAACATAGCGGACTCCCAGGATTTGCGCAGTAAAGCATCCGCCTTTCATTCCATTGGGTCACGAAGCTGAGAAGCGTCCTCGAAGGGCAAAGAGGTTTTTTTAATAACTTTTGCGACCTGTACATCGATTTTTGGAATATCGTCAAATAATTTAGAGTCGGATGGGTCGAATAGCAATCTATTCTTGAAATCCCGAGAAATACCCAGACGCTTCTCAGGGTCTGACCATTCCTCCATAATCATATCCTTGATATTCTCATTGACTGGAAAAACACGGGCACGCTTTGCCCTTAAAGAGTTCTTCCTGAACAGAATGTGGTTTCTGAACCTCCTCAACCCCCATGGTGGCACGGACCGCTTTTAAGAGGTCCTGCATATCTTCATTAGAGAAGAGAAATCTTTTACAGCCTTCTGCACTATCAGAGTCAGAAAGGTGATCATCGTCCTCAGCAAATCTGGAGGAAGGGCCTCATCCTCATTGTCATCTGATTCAGAGGAGGAGTGATGGATGGCCACCCTCTGACATTTTGGAGGAGGGGGCTGGGGGGGGGGAGGCATAGAGATGTGAGTTAAAGAGGATCTAATCTCTTCTTGCACCATGGAACGTAGACCCTCCATTAAAGAAGGTTGTTCATCCCGGATCACCTCCTGAATACAATCCTTGCAGAGCTTTTTAGAATAAGATTCAGCCAGCTATTACTGCAGGAAAGACATCTCATAAGCTTTTTAGCCTTCTTCTGTGCCTCCTTGACCTAAGAGG